>WOXC01004413.1:0-98276 GCA_011680675.1 Gymnobelideus leadbeateri | reverse complement strand
CATTCGATTGCATTTTCAAAGCCAACTTTAATCTGATCTCAAAATTTAGGAGGAGCTGGGCTAAATTTGCTGGGAAGGACTGCAGAAAACCTTTGGACCAAGTGATTTCTTCAGCCAGGAGGGTCCTTAGCTAGAGAGAGACCAAGTACTGGTCACCTAATTAGACATCTCTGCCCCTGTACTAAGAATTGGCATTTCAAAAAGACCAGATAGGTCTGGGATATGGGGGGGAGGGGAGAGGAGAGAGAGGAAGGGGAGTGGAGAGAGAGAGGAAGGGGAGAGGAGAGAGAGGAAGGAGAGAGGAGGGAGTGAAGGAGCCTTTGACACTTAACTCCCCTTTTACCGCAACCTCTCCATGATAGTCTCATTGCTTTGTGAGAATTGTGTCATCTGAACCTATGCCTGATTGCTCAGAACTCTCTCTGAAGAAAAAGCTCTGTTTTTATCCTGACTGGGCTGGAGTGACTTTTTGTCAATCATCTCCCCTCCCCAATTTCTTCTTCCCTCTCAGCCTATGTGTGGAACCATATATTTGTGGTACAGTTCCTGAGGTGGCCACAGGCCAGATCTTTAGGGGATTTTATGTGAAGAAAAGAAAATATTCCCCCTAAAAGTATTTTTACTCCCCCCAAAAAGTATATTTAAAGTCTTTCTGCTGGGCTGTATGCTTCATAGGAAAGTGAAATTACATGTATGTATACATGTGAATATATACATACATATGTATGTGTTAGTATGCAGAATTTCTCACTCTATTCTAGAATTTCTCATAGATTGTTGGGTTCTTCATGGAATATTTTGGAAAGAAATGTATCTCAGTTTTCTCAAAACTTAATTCAAGATCAACTGGGCATCTCCAAAATCATTCAAACTCTGCACCAAGCTAGCAAAACATACTAAGAACATACATTTTAAAAGTAAATCATAAAATTGGGTATAAAACAATAAGCAAATAGGAAGCATTTTTGCTGAACATACATGTGTACACAACAGTCAGGTCTTCTCAAAATAACAGTGAGGGACACCATGCCCAGGAAGCCTCAAATTCTGGGTGATAAAACCTTGTTTAATGAGACCAGACAGGATTGGGAAGTTTTGGCCACAAAGTGCCTTTGAGCTTATCCTTGGCCTTCTGACAAATCAGTTGTTTCTGTTACAGTAGTAGTTCATCTGGCTCTCAGCTACCTTTGCTTTTTCTCAACAGCCAGCAAGCAGGCTTTGCAGACAGCTGCTCACTGCGGGCTGCACTGGGCACCACTGTGAGTTTCTCTATGCATCCCTCTGCTTTCTCACAAATCTTTGACTCAGCATCTGTGCCTCTGTGTGCAATTCCTCTGTGGGAAGGAAAGAAGGGAGGGAGGGAGGGAGGAAGGAAAGAAGAAGGGAAGGAGGGAGAAAGGGAGAGAGATAAGAATGAAGGATTGGTTAAGTGCTTACTATGTCCCAGGTACTCTGCTAAGTGCTTTATAAATATTTCATTTTATCCTCACAAAAGCCCTGGAATATAGGTGCTGTTATTATCCCCATTTTACATCTAAGTAAATTGAGGTAAACAGAGATTAAGTAACTTGCCCAGAGTCACACAGGTGGGATTTGAACTTAGGTTGTGCTAACTCCAAGTCCAGAGTTCTATCCACTTTGCCTCCAAGTTGCCTCCAGGCACATATATACACAGTCCCCAAAGAAATCCCGAGACCTTCTCCAATAAATGATTACTCTTGGATTGTCACCATGGATGTTGCAGTCAGATAGACACATCTTTATTAAATCAATAAGATATAGTGTATAGAACCTATTGAGGATTGAAATATCTGCACAGCTTAAATAAGTTAAAAGCAACATAATCAGCATTTATTAAGCACCTACTATGATGACCATGAGAGGGAAATAGTCCCTGGCCTTAAGGAGCTTACATGTTGTCAGGAGGATATAGTGTGTGTGTGTGTGTGTGTGTGTGTGTGTGTGTGTGTGTGTGTGTGCATAATGTACAAGGCAGCTTGGGGAGGAAGGACACTAGCAGTTAGGGGCATTAGGAAAGACTCCATACAGCAGGCATCATTTGAGCTGAGTCTTAAAGGAAATCAGAGATTCCACAAGGCATCAATTAGGAGGGAGTGATTATTGGCACATAGAACAGCCACTACAAAGGCCTGGAGAGAAGAGATGAATTTTCATGTACATGGAACAGCAAAGCAAGTAGACCAGTGTGAGAGGACTGTAATGGTCATTGGGGGTAGTAATTTGTAAGAAAACAGAAGGGAGAAGGAGCTAGGCTCTGAAGACCTTTAAATGCCAGGGGGAAAATGTGCTCTTAATAGGGATCCAATGGAGTTTTTTGAGTAGGGAAGGGATGCGGTTACCTCTTAGAACTAAAATATTCTTTAAAAAAGGAATTTACAATGCCAAAGATGATTCAGTTCTCTTCCTTTGATAATATTTCCTCTGAATTTCAGTACTCTAAAAAAGATACAATGATTTCTTAGTACCTAATGATAACATGATATAAAAATCCTTCAGTAAATTAAGAGGACATTTTCTAATGATGTACTTTCAAGACAGTAAACTGTCCAAGACTTTGTTACAAGAAGGTAGACCTTTTGTCACTCTAGCAGTACCCCGTAGTGAAAAGAGCACTAAGCTTAAACTCAGAAAATTCAGGTTTAAGTCTTCCTGTCATTTACTAGCTTAATGTCTCCTAGCTGTAGGACTCACATCTGCAAAATGTCTCACAGATTGTCTACATTGCCAGGGTAATATGACAAAAGTATTTTCTAAACTATAAAGTTCTATATAGTATCAGTGTCATTGCTAATATTATTATGGAAATAATACACAAGAATGTTCTATATACATCCTTGAAGTATGTCTCTGATAAAAGCATAAGAAGGGAACAGTAGGCTTTCACAAATAATTTTCAGCAGCAGACTACTCCTTTCTAGATGTACCGTTGACTGGGATTACACTATTTCTATTGTTTTTTTTTTTTTTTACTATGTAGCAGACATGTGCAGAAAAAAATCTTGCCAAGAATACCTTAATGTTTGTGAAAAGGACTTGGGTCGCTAAACTCCATAGATAATATGCACATATGAAGATACAAGCAGGGGTTTCTAGGAGAGATAACAACAAGGAAGATGGAAGGGAGCTTTAGGTTATGGTGGTAAGATGGAAAAGTGGTGCACAGACAAAGACAGTAGCTTCCAGAAAAATTCTGTGTGGAGGAGCTCCAGGCCTAAGCCAAGAACGGCAAAACTGGTGGTGCCACACAGAGTGCTATGAATCTACAATTCTGAGAGATGAACCGCAGACTGGAACGAAGCAAGGGGAGAAGCCAAAACTCCAGAGGGAAGCAGGAGAATAAAGAAATGCCAGCACTGCTCAGAAATAAGATCCTCAACTCCACTCATGCTACTGGGACTGCACTTTGAATGTAGTAAGCTTTTTCAAAGACTGTAGTTGATCCTCTACAGAGAGAAGAAGGAAATGGCATTCATGTGAATGGGAGCTATACTTCTTCACTAAAGGGGCTTACCATTGTTTCCTCTGTTCTCCGCATGTCTTTTTTTTTTAATGCTTTATTAACTTCTGTTTTACATCATTCATTTCTGCCAGATTTTGAGTTACAATTATTTTTCCCCGCTGTTTTTCCCCTATCCACCCTCCCAGAATAGCAGTCCCACAAGATATCGCTTCCTCCAATCTGCTCTCTCGCATATCTTCTCCCATACCCCCTTCGACTTTTCCATTAGAGGAAGGTGAATCTCTGTGTCTCAATGACTGCACATCTTATCTCCCAACTGCAAGCAAAAGAGTATTAATAATAGTATTTATATATATTTGAAACATTTAATCTTAAGACCTCAAATTTCAGATCCATTCCCTTCTTCCCTTGTCACCCATTCCCTCTGGGGAGATAAGTAATTCAGTATATATTGTACATGTCTAGCTATGCAAAACATTACCATAGGGAGCCAAGATGGTGGAGTAGAAACAGCTCATCCAAGCTACTTTGCCCCCAGATCACCTCCAAACTATGTAAAAGGGGACTCTGAACAACCTCTGGAGCCCCAGCACCCACAGAATGACACAGAGAAGATAACCTCCCTCTGAGGACAGCCCAGCAGCCTTGCAGGAAGGACCAGTGCAGAGCCGGCAGTGCAGTGCACAGTGCACAGGGAGCCGAACTGAGCTGTGCCTGAGTTGTGGTTTTAACCCCAGGGTGGCAGGGCCAGTGGCCGGCTGGAGGGACCCCAGAACACCAGCAGCTGTGGCGACTCCAGAATTATCAACATAGACGTGCCTAGGACAAAGTGAGAGGTTAGTGCCCTATGGACTTTGGGACCAGTATTTGGGGAACACTTCGGCTTCCTCCCCTGGGGGCTAGAAGCCACTGAGGACACACACCATTTTGTAGTTTTCAGAGGCAGCTCCAGCTCCTGCCCTGCGAACTGTAGGAAGATCCAGCAATCAGTCTTGGCGGGGGTAATCGCTCTTGCTTTAACCTCCCTGGATCTGGATTGTGATCTGGGGTGGAGGTTGTGGGTGGGTCGTACTCTCTGCCCCTCTGTTTGGAAGGCTTTATTGTAGCTGTTCATCCTTCATTTTTTGAAGAGGATCAATGACATCGTAGGGTGATGTCTTGTCTTGTGCATGAATTGGATTTAAATTAGACAGATTTAAATGCACAAAGCCATCAACCTCACTCTCTCTTCCATCAAAGTCTAGTGGCAAGACAAAAGTCAAGATGACTAGTGATGGCCCAGGATGCAGTCCATGACCTCAGCACGTTCAAGGTCTAACAAAGCTCTAAGCACTCCACAGTGTGTGATTCAGTCACCTTTGTGGCCATTAGAACTAATTGTTCTTATCTGTCCATTCCACTGGGGGGGGTGGGGCGGGGAGTATTCACATGCTTGGGGTATGTAGCCCCATAACTCATTAATGGTTTTGAGGCCTATTGATTATTCTCAACCTGATTTAGCCTATCTGCCAAGAGGGTTACTGGGATGTGGTCACAGCACATGCTATATCTTCTTGGAGCCACAGGTAAGAGTACAGGGCAAAGCAAAGAACTCCTCACAAACCTTCATTTAAAGAGGGTGCATAAACTAGACAACTCTTCATTTCCCACCAGATATACTCTTCAGACTGGATTCCACCATGCACCTATACCATCAACCCTGCCCCACACCATATGCTATGTACCTTATTTCTCCAGCTCTTCATTTTCTTTTTTATATTGTCTTCCCCCATTAGATTATAAGCTCCTTGAGGGCAGGGACTATTTCTTTCTTATTTGTATTCCCATCACCTAACACAGTTTCTGACACATAGTAGGTGCTTAAGAAATGTTCATTCAGATTTTGGGGAGGGGCACAGCCAAATGGAGGCATAGAAGCAGGAAAACTCCATGAGCTCCCCCCATAACCACCTCAAATACCTATAAAATATGACTCTAAACAAACTTTAAAGCTACAGAACCCACAAAGTGACAGAGAGAAACAAATCTCTTTCTGAAGGTAGCCCAGCAGGTGGACAGGTAGGGTCCATCACAGCATGCTGGGAGCAGAGCCCAGCCCCTTGTGAGCCTGTGGTTTTAGCCCCAAGGTGGCCCAACCAGCAGCAGTTGGAGCAGGCTTCAGGAGAGTGGATCACCAGCAACTGTGGAAAATTCCAGAATTATCAACCCATAAATTCCAAAGACAAAGTAAAAGGTCAGTGTGGATCTCTATTGGAATGGGGGATTTAGTCCAGCCCCTACCCCCAAGGCAAGATGTGGTGGAGGTGCAGTGGCCCTGCAGCCACTGCCACATGGCTGCTTCAGAGCTCCTGGCCTGCAGATCGTAGGGGGACCAAGCAACCATTCTTAGGGGTAATCACTCTTGCTTTAAACTGCTTAGATCTGGGTTGCTGTCTTAGGTGGAGGTCCTGGGGTGTCTGACCAGGTGCCAGAGCATGTGAGTGCTGCAGAGAGGGTACTCAACCAATAGCTCCAGCAGCTGCTCAAAAGTCAAGTTATTGAATGGCAACATGAGCAAGCAAAGGAAGCACAACATTGAAACCTTAGATTCCTTTTTGGGGGACAAAAAGGATCAAAGCATGAAACCAGAAGAAGACAACAAAGTCAGAACTCCTGCACCAAAAGCTCCCACAAAAAATATGAAGTGGTTATAGACCATGGAGGAGCTCAAGAAGGACTTTGAAAATCAAGTAAGAGAAGTGGAGGAAAAATTGGGAAGAGAAATGAGAATGATGCAGGAAAATCATGAAAAGCAAGTCAATAACCTGCCTGAGAAAATAACACCTTAAAAAATAGACTAACTCAAATGGCAAAAGAAGCCCAAAAAGCCAATGAGGAAAAGAATGCCTTAAAAAGCCAAATTTGCCAGATAGAAAAAGAATTTCAAAAGCTCACCGAAGAGAATAATTCCTTCAGAATTAGACTGGAGCAAATGGAAGCTAATAACTTTATGAGAAATCACAATACTATTAAACAGATCCAAACAAATTTAAAAAATAGAAGGCAGTATGAAATATCTCATTGGAAAAACCACTGACCTGGAAAATAGATCCAGGAGACATAATTTAAAAATCCACTGGACTACCTGAAAGCCATGATCAAAAAAAGAACCTAGGAATCATACTTCAAGAAATTCTCAAGGAAAATTGCCCTAATATTTTAGAACCAGAGGGCAAAATAGAAATTGAAAGAATTCATCGATCACTTCTTGAAAAAGATCCCAAAAAAGAAAACTCCTAGGAATATTATAGCCAGGTTCTGGAGTTCCCAGATCAAGGAAAAAATATTATAAGCAGACAAGAAGAAATAATTTGAATATTGTGGAAACACAATCAGGATAACACAATATCTAGCAGCTTCTATATTAAAGGATTGAAAGGCTTGGATTATGATATTCCAGAGGTCAAAGGAACTAGAATTACATTGCTGGTTGAGTTGTGAACTCATCCAACCATCCTGGAGAGCAATCTGGAATTTAGGCCCAAAGGGCTATAAATAATTTCATACCCTTTGACCTAGCAATACCACTTCTAGGGTTATATCCCAAAGAGATCATAGAAGAGGGAGGAATGTATGTACATATGTACAAATGTATTGTACATATGTATGTATGTACATATGTACAAAAATATTTATAGCAGCTCTTTTCATGGTTGCAAAGAATTGGGAATTAAACAGTGCCCATCAATTGGGGAATGGCTAAACAAGTTGTGGTATATGCATGTAATGGAATACTATTGTGCTATAAGAACCAAGGAGCAGATGGAGTTCATATTTACCTGGAGAGGCTTATGCAAACTGATGCTGAGTGAGAAGAGTAGATCCAAGGAGAAATTTGTATACAGTCACAGACACAACATATGTGTGATGACCAACTATGACAGACTGGACTCTTCTCAGCAATGCAGTGATATAAGTCAATCCCAAAAGACTCATGAAGGAGAGAGATACCTACATCCAGAGAAATAACTAGAAAGAACTTAGCTTGACTCCTGATGGAAGAAAACTAATTAATCTTTTTCTTTTCATTGTTTGGTTTTATTTCTTCTTTACCATTTTTTCATCCCATCTAGTACAATATGCCTTTGTAACATGACTAATGTCTATTGTGAAAGTATTTGCAGATCCTATACTGGACTATATGCCATCTTGGGGGTTGGGGGGAGGGAGGGAAGGGAATGAAACTCAAGGAACTATGGAACTGAATCTTGTAAACTAAAAATAAACAAACAAATTTTTAAAAATTAAAAAATTAAAAAAATTAAAAAGGAGCTAGAATTAAAACCAAAAATTACCTACCCACCAAAACTGAGTAAATGTATCAGGGGAAAATAGGGTCATTCAATTAAATGGAGGAATTTCAAGCATTCTTGATGAAAAAAACAGAGTTCAATAGAAAATTTGACATTCAAATACAAGAATCAAGAGAAGCATGAGAAGGTAAACAGGGAAAAGAAATTATAAGGAACTTATCAAAGTTGATAATTGTAACTTATGAAACTTTTCTCAGTATGAGGATAGTTGAAGGGAATATAAATGTGTGTGTATCTCTGTGTGTGTATACATACATATATGTGTCTACATAGGGGGGTATATGGGCATATGAATACATATGTGAATGTGTGTATATATGTGTACAGGTATACATAGACAGAGGGCACAGGATCAATTGAATAGGAAGAGATGATATTTAAAAAATAAAATTAAGAGATGAGAGAGGACTGTAATGAGATGAGATAGGTAGAGACAGAATAGAGTAAATTATCTCATATAAAAGAGGCAAGGGAAAACTGTTACAATGGAGGAGAAGAACAGGAAGGAAAAAGGTAATGGGTCAACCTTACTTTCATTGAATTTGGCTTGAGGAGGGAATAACATAACACTAAATTGTGTATCTTACCTTACAGGAAAAGGGGTCAAAGAGGGGATGGTAGAAGGGAGGGTAAATTGGGGGAAGGGTAGTTAGAAACACACACTTTTGAAAAGAGACTGGGTCAAAGTTGAAAATAGAACAAGTGGGGGGGGCAGGATAGGATGGAGGAAAATATAGTCAATCTTTCACAATATATCCACTATGGAAATGTTTTGCATAACTACACATGTACAGCATATATTGTATTGCTAATCTTTCCAGCAAGGGTGGGTGATGAAGGAAGAAGGGAAAGAATCTTGAATTCAAAGTTTTAAAATCAAACATATTTAAAAATTATTATTATTATTAATTATTTTGCATGCAACTGGGAAATAAGATATACAGGCACTGGGGTATGGAGATCCATCTTGCCCTACCAGAAAGTTGATGGAGGAATGGGGAAGGATATAGGAGAGAGCAAATTGTGGGAGGGGGTATTCAGTGGCATCACTGTTTTGGGGTGGCGCATAGGGAAAAGGTGGGGAGAAAATGTATAACTCAAAATCTTGTGGAAATGAATATTGTAAACTAAAAATAAACATGTTTTAAAAGAGAAAAAATAAATTAAAAAAGAAAATGTTCATTCATTCATTCATTCATTCACATAAGGAATTAAGGAAGCTGCTGCATTGAGCAAGCTACCTGATACTATGAACTTTTTCCAAGTCCCTAGAGTGCTATACAGAAAAGAAGAACTTGGAAATTAGCAACTAAACTCTCTACTTCTAATCATAATTTGCTATACAAGTTGAGGCCCATCACAGAGAATGATTTTTGAACTAGGGGCAATATTAAGACAATTGTTTTTTTGATAAACAACTTGACTTCTGGAACAAATGGTATCTAAGTCCAGCTTCCTTAAGTCACTTCAAAATGGCAATAAATGTGACAAGAATAAAAAAAAAATAAAGAAAAGAGAAAAAAAGAAGGAATAGGAAAGAATTTGTCATAAAAGAAACCTCACAGAAAAACCAACAGTTTTAACAAGAAAAAAGAGAAAACAAGAACAGCACCCAAAATTTACTATGGAGTTAAAAAAAAAAAACACAAAAACCTAAGAATAAAGGGAAATAGTGCAATAATAATGACACACCCACACCCATCCAAAAAATAATAACAAAACCATTGCAAGAATACCCATAAAATGGTAAAGCATAGAAAAAAAGAACTATGATATCCTATCAATAACTACCAATAAAAATGTTCAAAACAAAATTTTAATAAAGAGACAAAAGTAATCTATCTTAAAAAAATTATGCATTATAACTAAGCTGTATACATACCTGAGATGCAAAAATGATTCAGTATTAGGAAGATAAATAGTATAATTCATCACATTAAAAAAATAACATTTTTCAATACATGAAAGGGAAAGTCCTTGACAAAATACAACAATCATTTATGAGGTTTTTTTATAGTCTGAAAAGCTTTTTCCACAGAAATAGAAAAGCCCTTCAAAAGCATAAATCTAAAACCAAAAGCTACCGTTATGTGTAATAAAAAAAAAGACTGGAAACTTTCCCAATAAGTTCAGAGATAAAGCAAAGTTATACTTTCTCCGTCTGTTATTATTTGACAGGCTTTTAGAAATGCTAATTAGCATCTAGATAAGAGAAAAATATTGAGGGATTAAGATTAAGTGAATAGGATATAGAAATATCCCTATTTAAAGAATACATGACACCAACCAAAAAATCTTGAGAATTAGTGAAAAAAAAAAACTAACAGAAATAATTAATAGCATTAACTAAGTTGGAGGATACCAAAGAAATCCACAAAGATCATGACCATTTCTTTGGCCAAGAACTATTTACCGACAAAGGCATAGATTCAGCACATTGGTTTTAGGGTCATTTTTCAGTTGTGCCCAACGACTGTGCCATTTCCTTTTCCAGTTCATTTTACAGATGAGGAAACTGAGTCAAACAGGATTAAGTGACTTGCCCAGGGTCACACAGTTAGTATATGTCTGAGGCTGGATTTGAACTCAGGTTTTCCTAACTCCAGGCCTCGCACTCTCTCCACTTTGCCACTTACCTGCCCCTCAACTCATGGAACAGGTTGTCAATAAATCAGGAAAGCCAAAAGGGATGCTCTATGGACACTTAGAATTCTTTTCAGAAGAACATGTCTTCTCATGTGAAGAGGAAGCCTTTGAGCCCTGTTTAAAGCATGCCATTGATATGATTCAGGAGTAAAGCGGGAGTGATACTGTTGGGAAAAGATCTGGGCAATAACTAGAAAGTATCCTTTGGTATCCTATGTCCCTTGAACATCTAATGCCCTGAGATTCCAATACTACAATGTGTGTAGGTGGCACTGAGAGTCCAGATGACATCTATGTGAAGTCCTTAACTGCCTCACAGTGGGAAAAAAGAGGAGCTCTCCAACTTTGTGCTTCAGTTAGTGGAATTTCAGCAGAGAAAAGAGATCAAACTACATTTGGTTGATCCAAGTGATTAGAGTGACTCTAGAGAACTACCTTCTACCACTGTGCCTTTAGCTCTACAAAAAAAAAGAGCCAGGAAGTCTCTCAGCCACTCAGAACTTATCTAATCTATTCAGAAGAAAGTAGCAGAGGATATTAGAAAAGTGAGCACAAAAACTGGACAGGAGAGCAATGGCTACCAGACACTTACTGAATTTGCTAATAATAGATTCAATGACGGTGAGACTAGGTATTCTATCCATAAGTTGTCATTTTTCACCTTGGAATACTCTTGAAAAGCATCAAGATTATGTGTAAGAGTCTCAGCTTCAAGGATGGACAATCCACCGTTCTTTATTCTGATGCTGCTGAAAAGAATATGGCCAGACACAGAGAGTGGTCCTAACCAATATGAATTCGACATTCATTCCTGGCATCAGAGAACAAATATAGTTATAGGGGCCCTATCTCTTATGTCCCAATGACCCAAAACCATTGTGATCCCCATCACAGAGATCAAAGGCCATTCGTTCCATGAAAGAAGTACTGCCACTGTCACAATAAAATGGGGTTAAGAGGCTGGTATTTCCAGTATGAATATTCTGCTGGCATCAATCTTCTCTAGGCCAAATATCTCTGGTTCTTTTGACCATTGGAATTATACCTACTTTGTTTATGTATAAGATTCACTTGGTTGGTTGTTGTCTTTCATTCTCAAAGAGGACCAAAAATATTATCACTATGCTAAAGTTAAGTTGGAATGTATCCAGCTGTGGCTGATCAGAGCAATATGAGCTCAGAATGCTCTACCATAGGTCAGACACAAATAGTCTGTGTGAACATTTGGGGTGGATTCTCTAAATTTGTGCATCCTGCATTCCTTTGAGCTGTTTCAATTCTGCTTTGCTCATAGAGCACAGAATCTTCTCTGATGTAAGCATGCCAGGCTGAGAGGTTCTGTGCTACTGTCTCTCATGTCACACAATCAGTGCCAAAGGTCTTGAGAGAGACCTTGAGAGTGTCCTTGTATTGATTCTCCAGACCACCAGGTGAATGCTTGCCCTGTGTGAGTTCTCCATAAAATAATCTTTTTGGCAAGCATACATTTTGCATTTGAACCCATTGGAGTTGCACTCTCTAAAACAGAGTTTGAATACTTGGAAGTTTAGTTTGAGTAAGGACCTCAGTGTCTGGAACCTTATCCTGCCAGGTGATTGTGATGGCAACCAAAGTAGTACTTTGCTGCTTGTTCCAGCTATTCAAGTGCCCTTGAGTTTTGCCTTTGATTGTATCTAGTCTTTGTTGGAACAACACATTGTGTTGCCCTTAATAGGCCTAAGGGAGTTTGCAGACCTTCCTTGTCCTTAATAAGTCTAACACATAGGTTATCACATGGAACCCATGATGAGAGGGGCTTGCCAAAAGAGCAGAACAGGAAGGGTAGAACAGGAAGGAGCAGAGCAAAGCTGGAGCATGAACTGGAACCAAGCAGAACTGAGGGGGAGAATGCTTGTGACTTTGACACTCTGTGGCACTCTGTCTGTTGGTCTGTCAGACAAAAACATCCTGTCTATAGTTGTTAGATAAAAGCCATGAAAGAGGACTTTACTGCTATTACAGAAGCCCCAGAATGTTATTGTTGATTTGTGTTTGATTTCTTAGACAGAAGCCCTGTCTGTGTTGTGTTACTTTTTCAGACAAAAAGTGAATTGAGACAATAGTGCTGGCAACGTGTGTAAATATTGTTATGCCTCTGTTAAGCTTTGTCTTCCTAGAAACAGAAACTTTGAAGAGTTTGGAGTGGAGCAGTAAGTTGAAGTATGAAATAGGAGCAGAGCGCTGCCTATATGTGAATCCAGGCAAGAGCTGGGAGTGGCCCGCCATGGAAGAGGAGTCATGGGGTTTAGAAGTCAGCCTTGAGTGAAGATGAAAGAGGACTTTATTTGGGTACTCTATATTGACTGATGAGATTGTGACTTACTATGACCTAGGAGTGGGTGATGTTTGTAATTTCTGCTACCCCTTAAGGATGATTGGCTTAAGGATGATTACCCCCTTAAGGATGATTGGAAGCCAGCCTCAAGTCAAGATGAAAGAAGACTTCAGTACTTTATATCGACTGATGAGATTGTGACTTACTGAATGATATATTTTGTTTAAGACTCTGAGGCCACCTTAGTAATAAATTATGTCATATTGTTGTGAACATTGTGTTTTCATTTCTTGAATGTTATTCTTTAGTTTATTGCTGACTAAATAGAGAGTTCACTATACTATGCGATTAGATCCTTAAAGTTAGTCACAGCAACAGCCCTTGGGAGAGCTTTATATGATTGGCTTTACAGTGATCTTCAGAATCTTCCTAAAATAATTCATATGGAAAGGAATCAGTTTCCTGGCATGGCACTGGTAGACTGTCCAGGTTTCACAGGCATTCAACAATGAGGTCAGCACAACAGCTCCATAGACCTTCAGTTTGGTAGTCAGTCTAATACCTCTTATTTCCTATACTTTCCTTCAGAGACTCCCAAACACTGAGCTAGCTCTGGCAATGTGTGTGTCAACCTCATTATCAATGTGCACATCCCTGAAAAGCACACTACCAAGATAAGTGAACTTATACGCAACATTCAAATCTTCTCCATTTGCTATAACCAATGGTTTCTCATATGGATGGTGTGGTGGTGACTGAAGCATGCTACCTTTGGGAGTGGGGTAGGGGAGTAAAGGCTGATTCACAACTTTTCAATGATATATATTCTTTTCCCTTGACTGATCATCTGCTTCTTAACACATAATTATCTATAGAGGGTTGAAATAAACATCGTTCTCTCTTAGTTCCTGTTCAGTTCAACATTATTTGTCAGTGACTTGCTTGAAATCATATATAGATGGTATATTTATTAAAAGCGAGGATTAAATGAAGCTGGGAATGATAGCTGATAATGATATTTTATGAAAATAAGATGAATGAAAAGTTGGGATATTAAAAATATTCTCAATAAGATGAAATAATGACCTTAATCTAAGAAAATTAAAATATATGGACAGAATTGCAAAGAATTGGAATAAAGGACATTACTAGGGAAATGCATGAAGGAAAAAAATGGCTGGTAAAGGAGTATGAATGAGGAATATGTATGAAGATAATGCTCCCCAAGTACCCTAACAGCATCAAAAGGCCCCTAGTATTTTGGGTCAGTCTCCTGTGGGGAACCTGTAGTGGGGCTTGGATAAAAGCTATACAAAATGGGACAAAATATAAATGAGATCAGATCTGTATCTTTAAAGGGATTATCCAAATAAGGGAGAATTGTAGAAATTGAGTGAACCACACTTACTCTATCTTGCAACTCAATTCTGGAGCTTTTAATTCAATTCAATTCCCTTTTTCCAATTCAATTACCTTTCTACTCAATTATGGGTCTAGTCCAATTCTGTCTTGTGAGAAAACTTTATTCAGTTATGAGAATTGGAGAAAACTTCATTGCATTGTTTGAATTTAGCCCTCCATGGCTGGGAAGCTGGACCACCTCTATCTGTTACTTAGAGACCCTTAACTAAGGACTTAGGTTATGCTGATCAGCCCAGTCAGATTCAAAAAGATGCAAGAAGCTTTCTCAAAACTATATCTCAAGAAATCCATATGTCTTATCTGAAAACTGGCTCTGGCACTGGTCAATCAATTTCTGTTTCCACATTCTTCAGATTAAATACAGACTTTTGGAAGGAGTGAAGCACCTCTTTTTTTCTGATTTCAGGGATTTATGCCTACTCACTCTCCATCCACGCAACTCAGAAAATCCCTGATCTCTTCTCCAATTAGAAATCAGATTACCTAATCTTGTATCCTGGTTTATATCCTGTTAATTGTTTGCTTTTAATGCATAAAAATCTGTCTCACCTTGTATTCAAAGTCCAGTGACAACCTGAGGAGGCCTGATTCTGATTTGTTATGCTTAATAAATCGATGTGCTCAGAAGCTCAAATCTTTGTATCCTTACTTATTTTATCTTTCACTTGCAACAAATTTATAACATCATAGGATTAATTTGAATATTTTAGAATATGTGTTACATATACCTTTTCTATAATCTCTGTCATCTAGATACTTAAGTATCATCTATCTGAGTATGTGGCCTGAACCTTCAAGAGTTTGGTCTAGGAAAGACAAACAGAGTTAGGTCATCTGAGTCCATGTTTTATTTCTCTCAAAGCAGGTGGCATGTATATACATAGAGCTGCAATGTTGGAACTGAGCTCCTCTTGGGGTTGGGGTACACAATTTATATGCCCTTCAGAGAGTAGGTGTTCCCAAGGTGTGTCAATCAATTCTCATTGGTTGACACAATGGGGCTATATTAAAATGAGGGTCTTGAGATATATGACCTAGGTCACGTAAGTCTTGGTCAGAGAGATGTCAATTTCCATATCACCTGTCTTGACAACAGGGAGAATCAATATCTTCCCAGACCTGTCTGAGCAAACAAGAATGAGAAGGAATACACCCATTAGTCCAAACTTAAGAACTTATTTTACTGTCTTATTAGATCTTGGCCTGGGTAAGTCTTTAGAAAGATTTCCCACACTGGTTGGTTTCTAAATAAGGAAGTAGAAAAGGAGAAAAACCTTGGTAAGAATCTGTCTCTGCCTAAGTCTGAAACGAACACAATTAGCCCTCCCTACCTTAGATTAAGTTACTTCAGAGCTTGGGTTAAGGTTGACCAGAATAAGAAGACTCAATGCAATCTCATTATTAGGAATGTCCTTCTGAAGAAAAAACTGAACTTTGGAAGCAGGGGACTGGAAAAAGTTCTGAATCTCCAAGATAATGATTATTAAAAATCATTTCTCACAATGGAAATTCCAATGTACCTGCAGGTATGAAGTAGAAGAAGCAGAATATGGATACTGATTCTGATGAGGTATGGACCAAAGCCCAAGACCTTTGCCCCTTAAAAGAATTTGGGTCCCATTTGCCTATGGCCCTGGAAAATCCCATCCTTTAATTTCCACACTTGATCTGTTCACCTGAGACTATAAGCTTTTCATTATCACTATGCCCAATTCTTTGTTACCCTTAACCTAGCCCTAAATCCTATCAAAACCCCATTCTCTTGGTTCTATTCCTACCACTTCTAGTCACCCTAGCTTACTGGCTACTCCCATCAAGATCCTCCCTAGAGCCCTCTTCCAATCATCCAATACAACCCTAGATCCCTCCCACAGTCTTTCTGTATATATGATCTAGTTTCCAGAAAAGTGCTCAGATTCAATCTGGCCTGCTTACATTATGGTCAGATGTTCAGATTCCTTGAGAGTCTGACCAATATGGTGAATTTTTAATAAATTTTGTTTTTCTTTGGCTGAGTGAAGGCCTGAGTCAATTCATTTGGGGAGGACTCGGGTGTCGCTATTTCAGGGTCCCAGCACCCTGAAACCTTAATAATTCCATTAAATCCAAGGCTAAATCTAGTACTTGGTGATCATCCCCATTTTAAAGATAAAGAATCTGATGCTCAGAGAGAAGATATTGTTGAAAGTTATGTTGACTCAGTTACCCATTGTTCCTAGCCCTGCTAATTAACCAGTTTGGGGAGGGTTCTGGTGAGGAAGGAGACACCAAGTCTGCAGCTTTCTGTATTACCTGCTTTTGGTCATATACCTCTACTTGCAAATCATCACATTCTTGCTACCTTGGAGAGGAACAGAGAAGAAAAAGCCCAACCACTTTTTCTGAGGTGGACCTATGTGAATTGCCTTAAAGTTACCTATAAAAGCCATCACCACCTTGAAGCCATTTCTGATCTTCAGTGATCAGCCCATCTATGTGTTGCTAACTTGATGTATTTATAATTAAATCCTTTTAATTCTCTTTGTCATGAGTTTTGCCTTGTTAATCAGGGTGAAAGCCGATAATAACTAAATATCATATTTTTGGCCAAAATCTGAATTAATCATGCAGACTGCCTTGCTTTGTTTTAAAAACGCCTTTTTCTGTGTCAGCAACTCCAGAGACCAGATAAGGTTGGAAGTAGGATTTCCCCTTATCTTGGGACATACTCCACATGGGAGGAAAACAGGAACATACTGAGACCATAAATTCTAAATGGACCCTACTCTGTCCATTGTCTTGTCAATTTGTATTTACAACCAAGAAACTTCCTTTCTCATGATATGAATAATAAACATATAGATATCATAAAATTGTGTGACACAGTCACCCTGATTTAGGGTGGTTCTAAAAGGTATTTAAGCTTTCTGATTCTTTTGTTCAGTAGTCAGACTTAGCTTGGCTCCTTGTACAAGTTCAGTAGTTTTAAGGGAATAAAATGAAATAACTGTATATCACTAGTTTATTTGTCTCCTTTAACCAAACTTAAGGTCAACAAACCCCAAATGGAATTTTTTTTCCAACAAAATTTTATAAATGGAAGAACCAGAAATTTTTATATCAATTCTATTGCTCTTTCTCCTTTGATCCATTTTACGTATAATTTCTTTGTTGAATGCAGTTCAAGGACTGACATTTTGGAGGTTTGATTTGTGCATGAGGAAAACTGTTTAATTTTTCTTCCTGGAGCTGTGGTAAGGGTTTTTACTGCATTCATCCCAGTTCTGAACTTTCACTGAAACTGAGGACTTGTAGACCACCAGAACTAGCTCTGAAAAAAGTTCCTGGCAGGAATGAAAGTCTTTCTTGAAGAAGTGTGGAAGAGATGAGACTAGAAATGTCTGTTCTGCCTTTCTGGCAGCCATACCAAATCCTTACATGTGGGTGCTCTTTCTGTAGGAATATAATTTTTGGTTGCTTATATTTTGTAAGTCATTATGAGGTTTGGGGGCTAGATTTTTTTCTAAAAACTGGGACAATTTACTTTTTGTCCTATGCAGTTTTCATTTATGATTTCTTGAAATATAGCTTTGAAAACACAGACTTTTTAAAAAGTAATAGTTTTAAAGGAGTCCAAGATTATATGGACCAGTCCCCTGTGTTTCAAATGAAGCTACTTGACTAGGCTTTAAAACCCAAATCACTTTAGCTTTCATTTAATGGCTAATAATAGCCCTAGTCCAAAACTCTAAGGTTGCTTGGTTAGTGTAAATACCAGTTGTTGGCTTCGCGGCTGGGGACGGGCCGGGCGGCTGTGCTGGCGGCGACCGCGGGAGGCGGCCCTTCGGGCAGCGAGCCATGGGTGCCGTGTGGGCGGTGGGCGGCGGCGGCCAGGGCCCGCGGCTGCCCCTGCTGCTGACGGCGCTCTGGGCGGCCGCCTTGGCGCTGGAGCTGGCCTACGGGCTGGTGCGCGGGCCGGGACTACAGGCCGCGGGGCCCCTGGCGCAGGCGCTGCACCTCGGCAGCGTGCTGCTGGCGGGCCCGGCGCTGGGCCGTGGCTGGGACTACTGCTACCAGTGCCAAAGCCAGGTCCCTCCGCGCAGCGGGCACTGCCCTGCCTGCCGGGTCTGCCTCCTTCGACGGGACCACCACTGTCTGCTACTGGGGCGCTGGGTTGGTTTCAGCAACTACAGGCCCTTCCTGTGCCTGCTGTTCCACGGAGGAGGTCTCCTGCTGCATGTCACGGCCCTCCTGGGCCCCGCCCTGGCTGCCCTGCTGCAGGCCCACTCTCAGCTGCACCCTGTGGCGCTGCTGCTGCTGCCCTGGCTCATGTTATTCACTGGTGGTGTGACCTTGGCCCAGTTTGCCCTGGCCTTCATAGCAGACACTTGTGTGGCCGGACTGCTCTTCCATGGGATATTGTTGCTTCGGGGCCAGACCACCTGGGAGTGGGCCCATTGCCAGCGCCTTTATGACCTAGGCCCCTGGCGGAATGTGCAGGCTGCTCTGGGCTCCCGCTGGACCCTGGTGTGGCTTTGGCCCTTCCTGTCCTCCCCACTGCCTGGGGATGGGATCACTTTCCAAACACCAGGTTGAGGAGGAGCCCTGGAGAGGAGTATGGACTGATGGAGTGGGAGCTGAGGAGCATTGAAGGCTGCAACCAGGCATCCCCCTGCCAGAGCTCTCTGGATTTGGGATCAAATTCTCCAGTGTCCTCACCTAGCAAGTCCCTCCCATCCCCCTTTCCTGCCAGGCCCTTGGACCCCTGGAATTTGTCTTCATTGGCACCCCCCTCCCCAAAGGCTATGAGGATGGGGCCTGTTCCATTTCCCACCCCAATAAAGTCTTGATGTGAAAAAAAAAATACCAACTGTTTTCTATTCTGGCCATAAACTTTGAAGGTCTTCCTCTTCCAGATTGATATTATGGGATGGTGAATTAGGCTACCTTCTGTCTCAATTCTTACCTATCCAATTTGCATCCCAGGCCATCACTAGTCATCTTGTATCTCCACACTGGACTTCAATGAGTCTAGAGGAGAGAATGAGGCTGACAACTTTGTACAGCTCTGCTTCACTTAAACCCAATTCACCCACAAATGAAGACATCACCATCATGATGCCATTAGTCCTCTTCCAGAACAAAGGATAAACAAAAACAACATCTGCTGGTGAAAGTAAATGTAGTTTTGAGCTAATTTTCCCTGTCCTGATTGACCATTGACCATTAACAGTGAGCTCAGTTTCAGGATGAAGGTCTACATGAAATGATATAGGCACAATCTTCAAGGAATCAATTTTAGCTCCCCAGATGTCACCTTACTATTAAGACAGTGGCAGAACTAGAACATTTGCCATGGAAAACAAACTATATTGGATTATATACAAGCAATGCTAAGAAGCTGTAAGTGATGAAATAAACTATTTCCACAGAAAATATGTCATATACCATTCTGGGGAAGGCAGGAAAATGAATGGATTAGAGAGAAAAGTCTTGGCAATGTGGATTAACACTTCATTTGACAGGTTGTGGGCACCTGCTTATCAGCATTATCTGAAGGGGAACATCTCCTTTCTTGTACTTTGGATAAAATTCACAACTCTAAAAACCCAAGGAGAATTTCATTCCAACAGACTGTTTTGAATGTTAGGACTCTTCTTAGGTTAATGGTGAAGGAAACTTAAACATCCTGGGTTCCACCTCTTATCAACTGAGAGAAGTCCTTTAAAAGAATTTATGACATATCATTCTATAAAGAAAATGAGAAATGTAAGCAGGAGGGGAGATCCACGTGGGGTGGGGTTTAGGATGTTTTTAGATAGGCTGTGAACCCTGAAGTGCCTAGCCAGTGGGAGGCAAGCAGGGAAATTGAAATTGGAAACAGTGCATGAAAAACAGTGCATTTGTCTGAACAAATCTACTCTATTAGGTAAATACCCATTCATTCATTTGTAATGAATGTAAAATAAATGTAATTAGAATTTTCCTGGCTTCACAATGAGTATTGTTTTTTCTAGAGTGAGCTTGTTTGCAGTATAATGGATAGAGAGCCATCCTTGGAACCAAGAAAAACTGAATTAAAATCCTGATTTTAATATATCCTAGCTGTGTGATCCTGGTCAAGTCATTTAATCACTTAGTGCCATTCATGTCAAACTCAAATAGAAATGGATCCCTGCAGCTGCAATGTTGTATTGTATTTTTATTTTGTTAACTATTTGTAGCAGCAAGCACCCCAGCATCCCCAGGGTGGCTGCCAATACAGGTTCTTAGATCTGCTTTTCTAAAGGAAAGCAACTCAAAATGGGTTAACAAGCTTACTTTAATCAATCAAACATATATTATTTACCTAGTTCAGGGGAAAAAGGTCAGCACTCCAAACTTCAGAGTATACAGACAGAAGTTAAAAGAAAACAGAAAAACATATCAAGCAGACAGGCCTCCAAACTGTCCAACCATTACATCCATACCAGATCACAGTTACCAGAGAGGGAAGCATCAACATCTGGGTTTTTCAAAGCTTAGGTGGCTCTCAACAGCTACCCAGAGTCTCATCTGGTCAAGTCACACAATACTTCTCAAAGTGAGCCCCAAAACAAAGCCTCCCATCAGGGCTTATATAGCTTTCTCCTGGGTCAGAGAATGTAACAACCTTCTTGACCCACTGCCCAATCACAAAATATCAAGGTGTGGGTGTTCCTGAAAAACAAGCCTCCCACCACAGGTTCCAGGTACACTTAACCTAGGGGCAGGGAAGATCTTAAAAATTTACATTCCTATAACACTATTTCCCAATTACAATTTGATTTTTTTCTGCAAAACTAAAGTGATGCTGCTTGCCTGTGGTCTGAGAGTATGATACCTCTGCTCTAGGCAACTATCTAAGACTATAAGTTGCAGAAAAAATACCTGTATTGTTAGAAGGAGTTTCCTCCTCCAGGATTTCTCTACACTGATGAAATCACAGAAGTAGTCCTCATCTCAATAACCAATCTTATGAGAGGAACCAGAAGACAATTAATATTCCCCAAAGTTTACTAGGTCATGACTAGTAAATGATAACTAGAATGTATATAGAGCTTAAAGTTTTGTCATTGAATTCTCAACCTACATTCTATTTGTATTATCCCCACTTTACAGACCAGAAAACTGAGTCACAAAAAGTTAATTGACTTGTGTAGGGTCACACAGTTAGTAAGTGACTAAAGCAGGGAACAAACTCAAGTCTTTGTGATTTCAAGTTCAGCTTCGCATGCACCATGCCCCCTAAATACCACCTTACAATGATTTTGGATACCTAGGTGAAGAAGAAATTCTGACTCTGGTGTTGTAAATGTTCTGCCAGACTGGGATAACAGTGGGCACATATGAGAAACATGAAATATAAGCCACGTGTATAGAGTGGGAGGGATGCTCCTGAGTTGTTTACCTACATAGCAAACCTTTGGAGTCATTATTTATAATTATTTTATTTCTAGAAGTGAATCAGGAGAACATGAGCAAAATCCTAGTGGTAAAGAACCACTTCACCTGGTACAAATAATTAATCAGAAACCAGGCAACTTATAAAACCAGATTCATTCAGGACTGGAGATGACACCATTCAATCCTAAATTGTCCACTGAATTAGGAAGGTAGACCAACGACCTTGAAAATGCCTGCTACCCTAATGAGGATGGAGATACCAAATGTTCAGAAGTGACAACAGTTACTCCAGAAATATTCACACTATCCTGATGTAATATGCTCTAGGGACAATGGACTAATATAGTACTTTTCATACAACTCATTTAGATTGTCAATACTTACTGAAGTCTGCATTTGGGGCCATCTCGGGTCTTCTGAATTATCTATATCTTTCCTGGACCCAGGTGGCTCTGGAGGAGAAAGTGAGGCTGGTAACTTTGCACAGCCCTCCCTCACTTAAATCCAAGTCACTTGCCAGTCATAGCAGCATCTTCCTAATGCCACGATCCTCTTTAAAAACAAAGGACAAACAATAACAACAACCGAAGTAGGACTACATTCTGCTTTTGGGGAAGGATGGATACACATAGTAAAGGGAATGTATGTTCTCATAAATGCACCTTTAATAGGAAATGTTGAATAATACATGCCTACAAATGACCTACATAGCTGGAAAAGTACATGTAATTCTGCTATATAATATTTATGGTCCACAAACCTGGGTTACAGTGTATTCTTCAATAGATTTTGTGTTATCTTCTACAGATGCATATGATCTACCTAGTAGCAATGCTGAAATGTCCTTCCCTGGTCCTGCATCTTGTAAGCTTTGAATATAACTAGGCAAAAACTCTGACAATCCAGCAGAACTGTTCATAACACTTTGGATCTGTAGGAGGTAGAACTGAGAAGCAGATTGTAGAACAGAACAGGAGTAATGGAGCAAGCCAAGACTCCAGAGGAAAGCAGCTGAGAGAAGATGCTGGTATTACTCTTCAATAAGGACCTCAACTCCCCATATGCGCCACCTGCCCCTCTCCAAATCAAACTGTCCTCTGCACCCCTGCGATGCCTTTCTTCCAATTGGATTTGCCCTAATTTTGCCTAATTACAGGTCTATTTGTACAGTTACATACCTGTTGTATAACCTATTCCCAGACCCATTAGGACGATGGGGTCGATTCCTTAAATTAGTTACAGGGTTATTCTTTTTTTTTTTTAAAGCAATTGGGGTTAAGTAACTTGCTCAAGGTTACACAGCTAGTCATTATTTATGTGTGGGTGCTCATTTTCTGAGGCCAGTTTCGATCTCGGGTCATCCTAACTCCGAGGCCGACGCTCTTACTGCGCCACCTAGCCACCCCTTACAGGGTTATTCTTTACACAAAGTTGGAAAGGACTTCAGCAGCCTTCTAATCCAGCTAATATCCGAAAAAAAAGAAAATCCACAGTAACACATCGAACAAGTGGTTATGCAGTCATGGTTTGAAGGCTTTCAGTGAAGAAGAACCCACTACCTCCCTCAGTAATCTATTCCACACCAGGATAGCTCTAATTGATGGCGAATAGAGCCTAAAATCTACCTTTCTAGAAAGTCTACACATTTCTATTCCTGGTCCTACCCTCTGGAGTTAGAACAAGTGTCATCTTCCATATGATAGCCTTTAAATTACTTTGAAGATAGTTATCAGAACTCCACTGAGCCTTCTCTTCTCCAGGCTTACTATTATACCCAGTTTCCTCAGTCTTTATATGGCACAGACTCAAAGCCGTCACCATTTTGTATCCTCTTCTTTAAACATTCTCTAGCTCAATGTTGTCAGACAAGTAGACATGAAGGCCACTAAACCATACAGAAAGACTCCTGCAGAAGCATGTTAACTTGGAAAACCACAGATTAACATTATCCATGTCCTATTTTATTTTTTCTTGTTAAATTTTCCCAATTATATTTTAATCTAGTCCTGATGGTGCTAAGGAATGTTGCTGGTCATGTCTGATATCATGGCTCTAACTTATCAAAGTCCTTCCTTAATACAATGTGCAAAAATGAATGCAATAATACAGCTGTTATCAAACCAGAGTGGAGTACAGTAGAACTATCACCTGTTTATTTCTGCATACTGTGTCCACTTAATGTAGCTCAAGATCTAAACAGATTTTTGGTGACCATATCATACTTTTGACACACATTGAGCTTCCAATTTCCCCAAATCTTTTTTTCACACAAACTGTTTCTAAAATATGCCTCCACTATCTCATACTTGTGAAATCTATTGCTTAAAGACAAGTATAAAACTTTACATTTGTCTATAGTAAATTTATTCTCATTAAATTCATTCCAATGCAAAAAAAAATGTTTTGGATCCTGATTCTATCATCTACTATGTTAATTATCCTTCCTAACTAGTATCATCTTCAAATTTGACAATGGTGCTATCTATGTCTTTGTCTAAGCCATAAATTTACTTTTTTAATAGCACAGGGCCAAGAGCGGGAAAATTAGAAAACAGTTCAACAGAAATTATAGCTAGATCAAAACCTTATATTATATACAATAGTAAACTCTAAACAAATTTATAAAGGATCACTCTAATATTCAAAGGAAAATGAAAAATGGTACTCTGCACATCTATGACTCAGAGTAGAATTCTTAACCAAATAAGAGATAATGGTGATCATAAAAGATAAAACTGATGATATTTTACATAGAATTATAGAGCTTTTAGACAAGCAAAATCAGTGCATCCAGAATAAGAGAATCTATTGATTAGGGAAAAGATTCATAGCAAACATTCTGATGTGCAATATATATATATATATATGAAATTAATAAAAAAACAAATATATAAGAATAAGAGATATTCACCAATAAATAAGTAGTCAGAGAATATGGAAAAGCAGTTCCCAAAAGAAGTAATGCAAACTATCTTCCCATGTAGGAATGTAAACAGTTCAACTTTAATAAGTCCTTTATGATTTCTCTTTCCTGTCTACCTTTTCATGCTTCTTTTGAGTCTTGTATTTGAAAGTCAAATTTTATGTTCAGCTCTGGTCTTTTCATCAACAATGCTCAAAAGTCCTCTATTTCATTGAATATCCACTTTTCCACCTGAAGTATTATACTCAGTTTTGCTGGATAGGTGATTCTTGGTTTTAATCCTAGCCCCTTTGATCTCCAGAATATCATATTCCAAGCCCTTTGATCCATTAATGTAGAAGCTACTAGATATGTGTTATCCTGATTATTTTCCCACAATACTCGAATTATTTCTTTCTGACTGATTGTAATATTTTCTCCTTGACCTAGGAACTCTGGAATTTAGCTACAATATTCCTAGGAGTTTTCTTCTTGGGATTTTTTTCAAGAGGTGATTGGTGGATTCTTTCCATTTCTATTTTATCCTCTGGTTCTAGAATATCAGAACAGTTTTCCTTGATAATTTCTTGAAAGATGATGTCTTTTTTTATCCTGGTTTTCAGATAGTCTAAGGATTTTTAAATTATCTCTCTTGGATCTGTTTTCCAAGTCAATGGTTTTTCCAATGGGATATTTCTCATTGTCTTCTATTTTTTCATTCTTTTTGTTCTGTTTTAAAGTCGTTAGCTTCCATTTGCTCCATTCTAATTTTGAAGGAATTATTTTCTTCAGTGAACATTTGGACCTCCTTTACCATTTGACCAATTCTGCTTTTTAAGGCATTCTTCTCCTCATTGGCTTTTTGGACCTCTTTTACCATTTGGGTTAGTCTACTTTTTAATGTGTTATTTTCTCCAGCATTTTTTTATATGTTTCCCTTTAGCAAGGTTTGTGACACAGCTGCCAGTGATTCAGTCCTTTGAGGCCTGCTCTAGCCCAGTCTATGCTGGCGCAGCCCACAAGGGACAGTGTTCCCCTCCCAGCCTGGTGCAATAGACTCTTCCTGTGGGCCTGCCAGGCTTTCTTCAGCTACAGATGTCTTTCACTCTGTCATTTTGTGGGTTCTGTAGCTCTAAAATTTGTTTAGAGTCATTTTTATAGGTATTTGGAGGTGTTTGTGGAAAAAGCTCACATGAGTTCCTGCTTTTACTCTATATATCTTGGCTCCACCCGCCCTTGACTTTCTTTCCTCTCACTCTTCACCCTTTATAATTTGGTTTTGATCTCATTACACAACTAAAGTTGTTCTTTTCAAAGTTAACAAAGATCACTTAAATTGCCAAATCAAATTGTCTTTTCTAGTTAACTTCCAACCTTTTAGAATCAGACCTATCTGCTTCATTTGGACCCTGTTAACCACCTCCTCCTTGTGAACTGACACACTTCCAATCTCTCTCTCTCTCTCTCTCTCTCTCTCTCTCTCTCTCTCTCTCTCTCTCTCTCTCCTTCCCTCCCTCACTCATTTCCCTCTCTCCATGTTTTCATGAAACTACTCTCCTCTGGTTCTCTTCCTACCTGCCTGCCCTATCCTTCTCAATCTCCTTTCCTGGCCCCTGGCGCACTATATACCCTAACCTGGTGTTCCCAAGGTTCTGTCCTATTCCCTTTTCTCTTTTCCCTCTATATGCTATTGGAAATCTCATCATCTCCCATAGATTTAACTATTATCTCTATGCATATAACTCATAGATATATCTATTCAACTTCAGTATCCCTCCAGAGCTTCAGTCTTACATCATTTGCCTAGTGTACATTTCAAACTGTACATCCAAAAGACAAGTCAAACTCAACATATCCCAAACTGAATTCATGATCTCCCCAAAAAACCTACCTCTCTCCAGATCAAGACACCACCACCCTTCTGATGTCCTAGGGTTGTAACCTCAGCATTATCCTGTACTCCTCACTCTTCCTCACCCTACACATCCAATCAGTTGCCAAATACTGCTGTTACTACTTCCACAACATCTCTCACACCCAACCACTCCTCTCTATTCACATGCTACCATCTTATTTTAGGCCCTCATCACCTCTCACTTTGTTCATTACAACAATCAGTTTCCCTACCTTAATATTTTTATCATTCTAATCCATCTTACACATTACTTCCAAAGTAACTTTAAGTGAGGAACAAACCATTTCACTCCCTTACTCAATTAGCTCCAGTGGCTTCCTATGGCCTATAAGATCAGTTCCCATTGCCTCTCCTTTTAAAACTCTTTAAAAAGTGGCCCCAATTTTACTTTCCAGTCTTATTGGACATTACTCTCCCTCACATACTCTAAAATCCAGACAAGTTACCCTTCTCTCTGGTCCTTACACACTCCATCTCCCATCTCTATTCATCCCTTCTTACCTCCACTTCATAGAGTCTGTCTCTCCCTTTAAGACATGGTTCAAGTGCCATCTTCTACATGAATCCTTACCTTATTCTCTCAAATGCTAGTGTCCTTCCCTGCCAACTACTTTATATTTCATTACCTTGTATTTATTCTTTTTGGGAAACTAGGTGGATAGAGTGCTGGGCCTGAAGTCAGGAAGACTTATCTTCTTGAGTTCAAATCTGGCCTCAGACACTTACCAGCTATGTGACCGTGGGCAAGTCACTTAACCTTGTTTGCCTCAGTTTCCTTATCTGTAAAATGAGCTGAAGAAGGAATTGGCAAACAACTCTAGTATCTTTGCCAAGAAAATCCCAAATGTGGTCATGAAGAGTTGGACACATTTGAACAACAATAAATTTATTCACTTCATATTTGTACTGTATATGGTTAGGTATGTATCTTCCCCATCTAAATGTAAACTCCCTGTAAAGAAGGATTATTTTATTCTTGGTAGTTGTGTCCCTTGTACCTAGCACAGCACCTGGCACATAGTAGGTGCTTAATAATTGTTGATTGATTGTTACATAGTGATTTATTAGAGAGTAACTCAATTCTGGAAAATCTGGGTACCCGGCTGACTTTCTCAATGTCACTCTGTTTATGTGCTTTTTTATTGTGTACATCCGTAGGAAGAGTCTTAGGCATCAAGCTGTGAGTTTTCACTGGTATTTCCATCTACACCAGGATGTCATTTACCAAACAGCTGTGTCACAGAATCATGTATACTTGCAACAGATTCTGAGCTCTTCCCTATTCTTTCAGGCACTCCTGTGTCAAGAGGTCAAGGGACCCTAGTAGTCAGTGGTTACAGGACGCTTACAATATGATATATTCATGTCAAGAATTTTTTCTTCTTTAACACAGCCGACTTCTTTATAAAGAAGTTTAATTGTCAGAAAACTTGTGCTCAAGATATAACTTCGAGGTGAATTCAACACTCAGTTTTCTAGAGACTTTTGCTTTCTGTAGTTAAATTATCCCATGCCCTCCATTTTCTTAGGTTAGTTAAAAGGTAATTCCTAGCATTATCAATATATTATAAATCACTGATTTCAACTCCATTGCCCTTGGCAGTCTATAGAAAGAATGGTAAAGGACAAGGAAGAGGTATTGCTATAAATTCAGAGTAAGCATTTAACATATATCATGAATAAAGTGACTGTTTTTTAGATGCTACTTTAATGATAAATGTGGAGGTTCTAAAGCAAGCTTAGACCTATAAATTAAGTCCTAAGCATTAAGTCCTATAAAAATAAATTAATATCAGTCCCTCCTCCTCACTCAAAGTTGGAAACCTAAGGACAATAAAGGTAAGTTTAAAGGAAACATGAGAATGAGGCTAATGAAAGTCAGTCAACGAACCTCAAAAAAATTAAATTTGAAAATCTGTCTCTTCTGTTACCTCTTAGGTTCATTTTTACAAAAACTGGTAGTTGTGCCATACATAGGAGGGAGATAATCTTGGGTATTGCTTCCTCAAACAGATGGTTGGCCCAGTAATCAAAATATTGGTGCCT
The DNA here is from genome assembly GCA_011680675.1 of Gymnobelideus leadbeateri. Classification (NCBI taxonomy): domain Eukaryota; kingdom Metazoa; phylum Chordata; class Mammalia; order Diprotodontia; family Petauridae; genus Gymnobelideus; species Gymnobelideus leadbeateri. The sequence continues at coordinate 69,794 of WOXC01004413.1, read as the reverse complement.
AACACTGGAAGACTATAGTGGTTGATACCTGTCAAGTAAGGAGAGGAAATTTTTGCAGGCCAAATAGAGTTGAGGCCAGATTTTTTTTTCAATGGATAATAAGCTTTGCAAATAATGTCCAGTAATTTTATCAAGACTGGCCCATATTGGGTCTAGCTTAATAAATGTTTATGGACTGAAAAATGTTGAATCTGAAATCAGAAAACAGGTTCAAATACCAACTCTGAAGCTGGTTTTACTCATGTGGGCTTAGTATTGATGATTTCCCTTCTCTGAGGCCAAGTTTCCTTATTGATACAATACAGGAGTATTATTAGATGATCCTGAAGGTCCCATCTAGCTCTGAAGTTAAGATCCTAAGAATTACATTACATATCATCACTCAATCTCACCCACACATATGATGCCTGAAAAAGGGACTTTTGATAAATGCAATAAGTATATCCAGACATGAGGCCTCTAGAATCAAAAGCAACCTCATAACTGTCATGATTGAAGTAACCAATGAATAGTCCCCATGACACCTAAGTGATTTGTTATCATTAATCATAATTCAGGAACAGTATAGCATACTGTAAAGTAGGCCAACCTTAGAGGAAGGAAAACCTAGATTCAAGTTATATCTCTGATACATACTAGCTCTGTGATCACAGACAGTAGGCAGATCACTTAATATTTCATTCAGTACCTCAAGAAACTCTCTAAAACTATAAATTCTAGATGAACTGCAGATTGGTACTACTGGTGGGAGTTTCTAGACTAGAGACCCTAACACAATGAAATTGCAGCTTTCTGAACAAAAAAAATCATCATAATCCATATTCCCATATCACTTTCCTTACAGTAAGGCTACTAAGATATACAGTACAAATAATGTTATCCCCATTTTACAGCTTAGGAAACTGAGGCTCAGAGAGATAAAGAAATTTACCTAGATCACACAGTGATTAAGTATTAAAGCTAGGATTCAAACCTAAATCTCTTGATTCACAAGTCAGGTATTCTTTCCATTATACCACCTCCTGCAGAATTTTTTTTTCTCTCATTTAATTTAAATGTACTGGAGTGTTTTTCTTGTTGTTGTTATTATTATTGTTGTTGCTAAAATATTCTATCATTAATATAACAGGATACTGGAAATGAACACTGTTGAAGGGAAATCTCCAGCACTCCCCTCCTTGATCACCTGAGGAGCTACTCAGACCTTGTGAATATTTCCGAATAGTCTTTGACTGAGAAACTAACCCTCCTATCTTAAGAGAAAGGAAGGGTAGTAACTTTGTAAATGAACAAGGAAGGAGAGGGAGCAAGCACAAATGAACCCATGGAAGAGGAAACACCTCAGGAAAATGAATGTGAATAAGCAGTGGATTAGTAACCTCAAGGACCAAAACTAAAGCAATGAGGTCACTACTGGAGATGATAAATCAATAAGAAAAGTCTGAGTAGGTCCTTTTCTTTTTCACTTGTTCACTTCCAAACTCCCCGCCCCACCTGTCTCTCTCTCTGTTTCCTTCTGTCTCTCTCTCTCTCTCTCTCTCTCTCTCTCTCTCTCTCTCTCTCTCTGTCTCTCTCTGTCTCTGTCTCTCTGTCTCTGTCTCTGTCTCTGTCTCTCTCTCTCTCTCTCTCTGTCTCTCTGTCTCTCTGTCTCTCTCTCTATCTCTGTCTCTGTCTCTGTCTCTCTCTCTGTCTCTCTCTCTCTCTCTCTCTCTCTCTCTCTCTCTCTCTCTCTGTCTCACCCTAAGGGTTAATATTAAGGGTTGCTCTTTCAGTACCTTGTGAGACCCCTTGAGCCTGAGGGTGTCCTAAAGTCTCTTCCCTTATCTTGAAATGTCATAAAACTTCGCCCTTATCCTGGACCATAAAATTCCTTGTCTCCCCTCATCCTGGGTCATAAAATTTCCTTTGTCTCCCTTATTTTATATCATCCATCTTCCTCATCCTGTCCCTAAATCTCCAACCCCCATTAGAAACCCTAAAAATTACATCATCATCCTACAGGCTATATAGCTTTCTGTCTGTATAAGTCTGGTCCTTTTCCTATAACAGTGACTTTGTTTAGCTCCTTGCTAAATCTCAGGCCTGCATGCTTTTGTGTCAATAAAATTCCCATTGGCTAAAGAGAAGGTCTAGGTGAATTCTTTCAAATCTGAACCAGTTCTCCCAATTCTGACCTCAACAATATACTTTGTCTTTAAAGATGGTTTTAAAGATCAATATAGTTAGCCAAATGTGGCTAAGAAAAACAATAGCAGGAATACCAGGAAGAGAGAAAGAGAGCTCAATTTTCCTGGCTGGGGGCTCAGAGTTAAATAAAAAAGAATTATTGCTTCAATTTTACAATTCCTCAAAATAAAAACAGAAACTTGGACTCTGATTTATATAGGCAAAACAAGTCAGCAATTTATGATGAGCTGATATTATATAAGAAAAAGTGAAGCCTTGGCCTTTTCTTCTTACAAATTATCCCCTGCTCCCCTGTGTTGTTGTCCAGTCATTTTTCAGTTGGTAAAGATACTAAAAAGGTTTTCCATTTCCTTCTCCAACTCATTTTACAGATGAGAAAACTGAGGCAAACAGAGTTAACTGATTTGCCCAGTATCACACAGCTGGTAGGCGTCTGAAGTCATATTTGAACTCAAGAAGATGAGTCTTCCTAACGCTAGGCCCAGTATTCCATCTGCTGAGCCATTTTCCCTATGTGACCCCTGCCACCTCCAGATAGCTTAAAAGGAAAAACAAGTCATATGTAAGGGACAGAACTAAGGCTGTGTTTGGCAAGGGATAAATCCAACCCACACAAAGGTGGTGACATTATGAGGGAGTGACAACCCTTATCACCAATCCCAACAGAACACCATACCACCACCACTTCATTACTAATAAACAATTAACAAAAGCTACTCCAAGTTGACAGTTATTACCTAGACAACTTCAGAAAAAACTTTCTCAATCTCTGAGTAGTACTGGCCTTGTAGAGCGAGGGATAAAATTGATTTAACTTTTCTATTTCTAGGAAGGTAGGAGAGATGGAAATACCTAGTAACATGGAAAGAGCAAAGATTGGAATTGGACCCAGAACACCTGAGTTCTCATTCTGTCTCTATTGTAAATCAACTCTGTGACCATAAGCAACTCATTTACCCCTCTCTGGGCTTCATATTCTTCAACTATTAAATTCAATCTTTGGATTAAATCATGTCATCCTCTCCCAGGTTAACACAATATGATTCTGTAAGTTCAGCCATTGTTTTTTTCTTATTATTTTAATCACCTTTTCATTTTAGCTCATGTAAATATGTTTTAGGAGAACAATATTTTCTTTTAAATATATAAATTTCCTACTTAAATGATCATTTTAATTTCTCTGAGAAAAATAAGTATTGTTTTAGGTAAAATCACTTTTTACATTATATACTATATCAAGTGAACTAAAGATATTGTGACATTATGGCTAAAATTTTCTAAGGGATTTCTATACTTACAATTTAATTCTGATCTGTATCATCATGATAGCTGACATTTATAGTATGCTTTAAGTTTTACAAAACAATTTACATACAACAACCCTGTGAGATAGTATTCCATGTATTATTATTTCGATTTTACAGATGAGGAAACTGAGTCTCAGAGAAATTAAGTGATTTTCCCAAGGTCACATAGCTACTGTAGCAAATATCAAATGAGGTATTTGAACATGAGTTTTCCTTACTCTTATTTACTATAGTACTATCTTTCCTAATATAGGACCACACCCTCTGAGATGGCTGGAAAAATGCTTATAATTTGAGGCTCCTGCTTTATAGTTCGCATAAAAAAGGATGGGTGCAACATTGAGATATATTGACATTTTCATGCAGAATTGTGGATTTAAACTGAGAAATCAAGAGTAGAAAATTATTACCTGTTACTTAGATCTTCATCAAGAAGCTTTAGAACAGGGCTGGAACTCTATGAGTGACTGAGATCCCAGGAAAGATACTTAAGGCTTTATATGACAGGATGTTATTGTAACCTCAAATATATGAGAGAAGTAGCCCAATAATAATTTGTTGGTAAGTGCAGTCATAAGCTATAGCCATATATAGTAACCCAGAAGTATGCCTAGTAGGGATAAAATGAAACAGTGATAAATCTGTTGTTGTTACCATCATCCTAAGAAAAATGATAGGAGAATCACAGGGGAAAATAGATCACAGAAGAAGAGACTACCTTGGGACTGAATATCGGAAATGTGTAGCATACTCTTGTACTAGAGAATAATACATTTAGGAGTGAGACACAGCATTAAGCAAAGGAGACTGAAGAAACCTAACCACAACAACAACAACAAAAATATCATAATGCCAGTCAGGGGCTGGGAATCTAAAATCTCTTCAAAATTCAGAAGATACATGTCATCTGTAGTCACAGTCTTGGTCATTTATTCAAGAACAACAATTTTCATTTGAAAAGCTTCCTTTTAAAAAGAATGATCACCAAATACTTAATAAACATTGGGACAGAACATCTCATATGTGTCACTCTAGGTGAAAAGGAGATGTATGTAATAAAATGCCAAAGGACCATGCAGCTAACCAGGCTAGGGCTGAGATGCCCTTCTCCATTGCTGTACTAGTGGTTAAGACAAAAAGACAAAGCCAGGGGCAGCTAGGTGGCACAGTGAATAGAGCACTGGCCCTAGAGTCAGGAGGACCTGAGTTCAAATCCAGCCTCAGACCCTAGATACTTACTAGTTGTGTGAACTTGAACAAGTCATTTAAAGCTGATTGACTTGCCTTCCACCCTCAAAAAAAAAAAAAGCCAACTGGAGACTGATAGTGAAAATGGGTATTCCTGAAGGCAAAACCAATAGGATAGCCCAATACATAATAAATGCATGCTGAAATAAATTGTACAGAGGATTGGAATGTTACATGCACTCTCCTTACATACATAAAGGAAGAAAACAGCCATTTATTATGCTCCTACTCAGTGCCCAGTACTGTGCTATGTGCTTTACAAAGAGACAAGAAATTTCCAATACTCCTCTAAAACTGCTCTCTTCAAGATCACCAATGACCACATAATTTTTAAACCAAATGGTCTATTCTGGGTTTTTCTACTTAACAGTTATTAACTTGGCACTGTGAAACAACCAGTGAGCAAGCCTTTATTTACTATGTGCCAAGCATTGTGCTGGCAATTGTTATAAAAAGAAAAAATGAAATGACCCCTGCCATGAATGAGTTTACATTCTCTCAGAGGAGATGAACATGTACAGATTTTAGACTAGTATTTTAGATTGGAGGTGTCAAACTCATCTAGGCAACTCCTGAATATATCCAATGCCAGATTAAAATGTAATTTGGAAATGTTTAACAAAATAAATAAAAATACAATGAGTGTGTACAAGGTAATTTAGGGTAGAAAGCACTAGTATCTGAGTGGATCAGTAAGGCTTCATTTAGAAGGTGTAACAACAATGCAGTATTCACAATACCTACGGTGACTATAGGTAGTATGTTGATATGATTATTAATCACAAAATGTAGCAGCCTCTCTACTTGGGGGACACAGCCAGAACATTTATTCAAATACCAGAAAGCTGAGTCCCAAAACCAGAAAGTCAAAGCCATCACAGTAGTCACAGAGTTGGCACACATAGTTAATTCAGTAAACACCCACATTCTCAAGTCTTCAAAACAAAACAGGCTCCTTCAGGCAAAGATCCTCCTCTCCTTACAGGAACTGCTCAGCCTCCATGCAGTTCACTCAGCAGCTCCAGCCCCTGCAGTTCCCATCCCAGCAGTCCTCAGCAGGAATCCTTAGCAGAAGTTTTGGCTGGCTCAAAAAAAAAAAAAAGTTCGTGCTACCACTGCCACCACTTCCAGTCACCACACTGGCTCTAGCCCAGCCCCTGCTTGGCTCCAGCTCCTTCTTGCCCCACCCCTTCCAGCTTCATCAGCAAGTTCAAGGGGCATGGAAGATCTTCAAATCCCATTACTGTTACAGAAGAGAAGAGTTAAACCAAGTTTTTGAGAAAACAAAAGTTTCTAAGACATAGTTGTGAAGAGGAGATGAATTCCAGATATGGAGGACACCAGGTACCAAGGCAGAGAGAGATGGGAGACAAAGTACTGTAAATGAGGAACAGTAAGAATGCCAGTTTGGCTGGATCAGAGCATGGATGAATGGTAATAATGTAGAATAAGACAAAATGTAGTTTGGATCCAGGTTGTGATCCAGGCATTAAATGCCAAACAAAGAGTTTATATTTAATCCTGAAAGCAACAGGAAATTTCTGAGTAAGAGAGTGACATATTTAGACCTGAATTTCAGGTCAAGCACTTGGGAAACTTTATAAAGATGCATAGGATTGAAGAATGGAGAGCTATGGGTCAGGGAGGCCATTAGGAGGGCCACCCCTTGCTACCGTATAACCCTTCTCTTTTTCCTGGGCTTCCATGTCACTAGAAACCTTCCTCACTTTTTTCCTAACAACTCCTCAGTCTATTTCACTGGTTCATCTGACTCCTCTAAATCTCCAAAATGTGCGTGTCCCCCAAGGCATAGTACTGATCCTTCTTCCCCCTCAATACTCTATTTTGGTGATCTTATCTAGCTGTAGGATTTCAACTATTATCTCTATACAAATAACTCCCAAATCTATGTGACCACCTCTCACTTGAGCATTCCTACATATCCAATTACCTTCTGGATATCTCTACCTGTATTTTCTTCTAGGACCTCAAACTCGGTATGTCCAAAATTGATACCTTTACCTATAAATCTTTCCCTACTCCATATTTTTCTATTTCCAGTAAGAATTTCACAATTCTTCTAGTCACCTAGTCATTCTTCCTTCTAATCATCTGTTAAAACATATCAATTGGGTCACTCAACTAAGCTTCATGGTCCTTCTCCGCACAGTTCAGCTCCCACATACCTTAATTCTCCCTTAAACCCACAGTTAACTCTCTTTCCTGCTATCAAAGGTTATGCTCCTTAAATATAATTTTTCCTTTCTGCACTGAGTGCACTGTATGCTTGCTTTTCCCTCTGTGTGTGTCTGTGTGTTTGACTTTGTTTCTGTCTCTCTGACTCTCTGTTTCTGTCTTGGTTTCTCTATTTGATGTGGTAATATGGTATATCCTACTGTGTGAGTAATACTGCTTCTGGCACCACAGTCAGTGAGGGATGTTGGGAAGGAAAGTGAAATCCCCTCCCCTCTGCTGCCCTCTGATAGGGATGCAGAGATCACACTCAGTAAAGCTGCTTTCAGTCTTAACATGTCCAGTGCTGGTGATATCAGCTTTATACAGGTCACTACTGCCAATCTTTATCTAGTCAATGACAAATTGTCTTTCCGTTTCGGTCAAGGAAACTTATTCACACTTCATAAACATTAATCCTTCATTACCTCTATCATCTACCCCTTACTTTCTGTAATTAAATCATCCAGGTTTGGGAGCTTGGGAGAGAAACAAATCCCACCCCTAAGCACACTTTCCCCTACCCCTAATTGAACATTTCCTCTCCTAAGCAAATTAGCTGAGGAGCTGGGGCACATTCATTCATATTCCTAATTCTATATGTTCTGTAGTGACTTGGGGATGTTCAAGCAATGTTCTTTAAAGGGCCCTCTCCAGTGGCTTGTACTAGTGTCAGCAAGAGCTATTTAAAATAGTTCCTTAATGATGTGGAATTAACATTCTTCCAGAGAGCCCAGGCCTACCATACTTGGTGGGCCTGGAACTCCCAAGTAATAACAAAGCAATTTGAAAAATAGACAATCATCATACAAAATCCTAATTGGTTATTACCTACCCTGGTGGAGAAGGAACAGTAAGAAAAAATCAGAAGAATGTGGCATCTCTGAAGTTAAGAAAGGAAAAAAATATCCTGCAATAAGAAATTATCAATAACATAAAAAACTACAGAGTGTCAAAGGAAGACAGAAACTAACAATGATCATTGAATTTGGCAATTAGGAGGTTATTAGAGACCCTTGAAAGGGAGAGTAGTTTGAGTAGAATAATGGACTTACAAAGGAGTTGAGGAAAAACTAGGTAATGAGGAAATATAAGAGCCCAAATATAGACCAATTTTTTAAGTTTATCACTTTTGTGAATGACAGAGAAGGGGATAAGCAAAATGGACTATCAAAATCAGGAAAAGACCCTTTTTTAGAATTAGGTAGACAAGCATTTTTTCGATGGGATGAAGCTAACAAAATGGGAAATAATGAAGATAGTTGAAACAGAAATGACTTGAATCAGATCCTAGAGGAAGCAAGAGGGAGAAACAGGAACACAGATTCATTACTAGTAAGAATTAGGGATATATTTTCTTGTTTTACTATAAGAAAGCAGAATAGTGAGTATGAAATTTTAAGGAATAGAAAGAGACCTAAGGGAGCTCAAAACTCATGGCTTTGATCTTCTCAATAGCATGAGAATTTAGTTCATTTACTGTACATATCGGGATGGATGGTTACATTAAAATGGAAAAGAAGAAAAGGTTTGGGATAGATGTGGGAATTTATATAGAGAATTCATAAGGTAGAATAAAAGGAGTCTTAATTTAATAGAGTCAAGTGAGATAAATAAGCATTTATTAAACACCTATTTCATGCCAGGTATTATACTAAATGCTAATGTTATGAAGAAAGACAAAAAATCTCTGTCACAAAACATTTGTCTAATGGGGGAGATGACATACAAACAACTATGTATGTGCAAAATTTATGCCAGATAAATGGAGGTCACCTCAGGGAGTCAGAATGAGCACTAAGGGAAATGGGAAAATGCATCTTGTAAAAGACGGGACTTTAGTTGAAATGTGAAGGAAGGCAGAAGGTAGAGAAAATTTGAGGGATGGGTAATAGCCAGGGAAATTCTTAAAGTCATGAGATGTAGTGTCTTATGAGACCATAAGGAGACCTGTGTAACTAGATCATAAAGTATGTGAAGGGGAATAAAGTATAAGAAGCCTGGAAAGGAATTGAGGAAGTCATGGAGTGCTTTAGAAACCAAACAGGGATTTCATATTTGATCCTAGAGGTTAGAGGGACCCACTGGAATGTATTGAGAAGGAGAGTAACATAATCATATCTGCAAATTAGGAAGCTCACTGATAGATGAGTAGAGAATGGGTTGGACTGGGGAAAGACTTCAGGCAAAGAGACCAAACAGGAAGATATTGTAATAGTCTGAGTATGAGGTCATAAAGTATGATGGCAGCGGTAGTGACAGGAGGGGTATGCACATGAAGGTAGAATCAATAGAACTTGGTGACTAATGATAACACCCAGGTTGTGAACCTGACGGATTGGGAGGATGGTGGTGCCACTGGTAAAAGATAATAAGTCCAGTTTTGGACATGTAAAATTTAATATGTCTGTGGGACATCCACTTCAAAATGTCCAAAAGGCAGTTGGAGATATGAGTTTAGAAGTCAGAAGAGATATTAGGGCAGGGTAAGTAAATATGAGAATTATCTACATAGAGCTAATAATTGAATCTATGGGAACTGATGAGATAGTAGGAGAAAAGAGGACCTGAAACAAAGCCTTAACAATCACCCATAGCCAGTGGGCATGACTAGGATAAAGATTCAACAAAGGAAACTGAAAAAGATGGTCATATAGGAAGCAGGAAAAAAAGCGGGGAAGGGGGAAACAGTGCTGTAAAAACCTAGAGAAATGAGCATATCAGAGAAAAAAAGGGTGATGGATATTATGAAACACTAGACAAGTCATTAGTTTTGCCAATTAGGAGATCATTCATAACTTTGAGAAGACTGGTTTCTGTTGATTGATAAGGTAAAGAACCAGATAATGGAATTCAGAAAAGAGAGGAAAAGGAAGTGAAGGCAACAATTACAGATGACCTCAAGGAGTTTAACTGCAGAAGGGAGGAGACATAGAATGATGGCTAGCCAGGATGAGTATGTCAAGTAAGGGTTTTTTGAGGATAAGGAAGACATAAATAGGCAGGTTTGTAGGCCACAGGAAAACAGCCAGTAAACAGAAAAGAGACTGACAATCAGTAAGAGAGTAGTGAAGATAGAGGAGATAATCTTCCAGAGAGACTAGATAGAAAGGAGTCTCTTTCTTATGCATATAGAAGGTTTTGTCTGGCAATCAAATTGTGCATACCATTTGATCCAGTAATACCACTACTAAGTCTTTATCCCAAAGAGATCACAAAAAAAGGAAAAAGGACCTGCATGTACAAAAATATTTATAGCACCTCTTTTTGTGGTGGCAAAAAAATTAGAAATTGAGGGGATGTCTATCAGCTGGGGAATGGCTAAACAAGTTGTGATATATAAATGTAATGGAATACTATTATGCTATAAGAAATGATGAACTGACAGATTTCAGAAAAACCTGGAAAGGCTTGCATAAACTGATGCAAAGCAAAGTGAGAAGAACCAAGAGACCATTGCACAAAGTATCAGCTGCTGGGAGTCTGAATGCAACTCAAAACATACTATATTCACTTTATTTTTTTTCATGGTTCTTTTGGTCTATTTTTTCTTTCACAACATCACTAATATGGAAATATGTTTTACATGATTGCATATACATAACCTATACCAAATTGCTTACCATCTTAAGTAGGGAGTGGGAGGATGGAGAGAGAAAATTTGGAACACTTCCTTTTTAGAAAAGGAATATTAAGGGGCGGCTAGGTGGCGCAGTGAGTAGAGCATCGGCCCTGGAGTCAGAAGGACCTGAGTTCGAATCCGACCTCAGACACTTAATGCACACACAAACAAAAACCTAGCCGGGTGACCTTGGGCAAGTTACTTAACCCCAATTGCCTTCCAAAAAGCAAAAAAAAAAGATAAAAAAAGAAAAGGAATATTAAAAATTATATTTACATGTAATTGGAAAAAATAAAATACTATTAATTTTTTTTCAAAAAAGAAGGCATCATGAGATATAGTGTTTTATGAAACCACAACAAGACCAGTGTCACTGGGTCATAGAGTATATAAAGGGGAATAAAGTATAAGAAATCAGGAAAGTGGGGCAGCTAGGTGGCACAGTGAATAGAGCATAGGCCCTGGAGTCAGGAAGACCTGAGTTCAAATCCGGCCTCAGACACTTAACACAAAAACTACGGCAAGTCACTTAACCCCAATTGCCCTCCAAAAAAAAAAAGCCAAGAAAGGGAAGGAAGGAGCTATCCTTTCTTACCTTTTGCCCTTGGCAAAAAGGGCGACCTCTTCATATGAGATAGTAATGAAAGAATGAGGATTGAGACTGGAGGAAAGCAGCCGACTTATGTGAGATGAGAATGAGCGGAAAAGAGGGATCTCTTAGTGAATAGCCTCCATTTTTTTAGTAAAATATGAGAAGATTCTAACCTGAGAGGATGAGAAAGGGAGGAGTCATGGGAGGTTAAGAGCTCAATTTTGTCAGGTTTTCAGAAATGAAAAACACCTCAACAGGCTGGAACCATGGGCCACAACCAATATTCTATTTGGTTCAACATTTAGTTGTTCATTCTGTCTACTATGTTCCAGGTACCATACAAGACTATGAGGATATTATCCAAAATGAAATAGTACAGCCTATTTATTCCCTACTGCTATTCCAACAAAGGCCTAGGAAGAGTACCAGAGCTATTCCCAATGTGTAAATCCAAGGAAAACTCACAATGATTAATTTTTCCAGTCCAAAGTAGAATAGGGAAATAGACAAAGGGAGAGACGTAAATACATTTCACTCAAGAGGGAAACATGAGGGAATTAGGAAGGAGAAGAAATAAGGAGAGTAAATTCTGGGAGGGATTAGTCATAAACAAAGCCAACTCCAACATTAGAGGGTGAATTATGAAGAGATTTAAAAGGAAAGAAAGAACTTGGTATTTGGCTCTGCTCTGGGATCTAGGTAATAGAGAAAGAGGTGGTTCAGGGGAGCAGAAGTAGATTCCATCCAGCATAGGTTATTGACTCTAAGTACATTCCTCACTCATTACCTTCTTATTTTTAAAGAAGTGGGAACCAAAGCGATGGGGGAACTATAAGATAATAGGATGGAGGGAAATACACAATTAATGAACATAACCATGAATATGAATGGTATAAACTCAATCATAAAACAGGAGAGGATGATGAAATGGATTAAAAAGCAGAACACAACATATTTCCTTTGTTTAAAGGAAATATACCTGAAAAATCAATGTTCACACAGAGTTAAAATAAGAAACTGGACCAAAATATATTATTCCTCAGCTGAAGAAAAAGGCATTAGAGGCAGGAGATCAAAACTACAATAGTTTCACACACTCACACTCACACACACACACACACACACACATACACACAAAAGGACAGAGTATGAAGAGAAAAAATATAAAATGAGAATGGGAAAGTGTCTGAGAGACATACTATGGAGAACTATAAATACTTTACTAATAATTGTATATTTTGACCTGCAAGCAATAGGAAGCCACTGAGAGTTTTGGGTAGTGAAATGACATGAACACATCCTATGCTCTAGGAATATCAATTTGGAAGCAGTGTGGAGGCTAGATTAGAGTAACCAGTCTTAAAACAGGGATATCTGTCAAAGGGCTATTGCAAGAACCCAGATGAGAAGTGATGAGAATTTGAATTATGATAGAGGTTGTATTTGTGTAGAGAAAAGGATGCAAGTGATGTTATAGAGGTAGAATTGAGAAGACATAAAAAACTCATTGGCTGGGGGGAAGCAATATGAAAGAGTAGGATGAGTTAAGTAGGATGAGTTTTAAAACTTTCATGACCACAAGGATCAGAAAGCCCTCAATAGAAATAAAACAGTTTGGAAGAGGGAAAATTTGAGAGGAAATAAAATATGTTCAATTTTGAACCTCATAAATTTCAGATGACTATTTACCATATTCATAGAGAGGTCTGGCAAGAAATTGGTAATGACGTTCAGGAAAGAAGTTGGTGTTGGAATGCAGAAATTTAGGAGGATTCTGTATAAAGATAATTGAACCAGAAAACTGATGAAATTACCAAGGGATAAAGTTTAGATTGAAGAGAGAAGAGGAGAAAGAGATAAAGTTTTGAGTAATGTCCAAATTTGGTAGGCAAGAAAAGTGCAATCCATCCAAGAAGAACAAGAAAAAATGGTAAGACAGGTAGGAAGAGAACCAAGAGAGAACAATGTCATAGAAGCTGAGGGAAAGGAATTGGATGTCTAGAAGGAGAAGGTAGTCTACAATTTCAAAAGGTGTAGAAAGTAGGATGAGGTCTGGGGAGAAAAAGACCATTGGATTTAGCAATTAAGAGTGTGATCAGAAGCCAGATTAAAAGCAATTGTAAACTGAGTGGGAGATGAGGAAATCGAGATAATGACATTAAACAACCCTTTCTAGAATGGAAATTAAAGCAAACTCTTGCACATATTTGGGGGGGGGGGCAAGTGTGAGTCATAGGGGCTGACTTGCCCAGAGTTACACAGCTAGTGAATGTCTGAGATTGGATTTGAACTCATATTCTCCTGACTCCACGGCTGATGCTCTACTCACTGTGCCACCTAGCTGTCCCAAACTTCTGTACTTATATTGAAAAAGCAAATCCTACAAGTCCAGGATTGAGGGACCTAACTTGATAGCAGTTTGTGTGAGGAACATTATGACCGTCTTAATCAATCACAAACCCAAGATAAGTCAAAATCACAATACATTTGTGAACAAGGTGACACAGTCTTTTTTTTTCTTTTTAGAGGGGGGAGGTAGGGCAATTAGGGTTAAGTGTCTTACCCAAGGTCACACAGCTAGTTTTGTGTTAAGTGTCTGAGGTCAGATTTGAACTCAGGTCCTCCTGACTCCAGGGTGGTACTCTATTCACTGTGCCACCTAGCCACCCAGCTGATGGCAGTCTTAAGCTGCATTACAAGAAGTGTAGTGCCGAAAGCAACTGAGGTCCTCCTGGTGAAAATACATAAGGAGAACTGTGTTTAGCTGTGGGTGCCACACTTTAAGAGGAACAATGATAAACTAGACTGTGTTCGTAGGAGGGTGACCAAGATGGCAAGGCATTTAGAAACCATATATAAAGCATAGCTGAGGTAAGTCTAGAGAAAATAACATTTGGAGAGGAAGAAAGTAGATTTCATCAAATATTTTCAGGGCTACCGCATGGATGCATATGTAGATATATTCACATTGCTCTTCAGGATAGAACTAAAATCATTAGGTAGAAGTTGTGGAGAAACAGATTCTGACCCAGTAAAAGGAAGGAATTTCTTTTTAACATTTTTTGTTGTCCAAAAATAAAAATAGGCTGCTTTGGAAAATAGTCAGCTTCCTAGTACTGAAACTTTTTATGAAGACATAAAATGAATTTCTGTTATGAGTTGGAGGTTGGCCCAAATGACATCTAAAGTCCCTTCTAATTCTAAAATTCTAAGGGTGTGTGATTCTAAATCAAGCATTAATCTCACTAAACCAGTGATATACTGAAACCTGACTTTTCTGCCTCACATAAATTAAGATTTTATCAATTTGACTGGGAAATCACAAAGTGGGGAAAATATGCAGAAAAGAACACTAATGCTAAGCATGTAAGACATGGATGAATTGTTCTTTGAATGACAGACAGAGGTTTCCTCACATTAACTACCAAAGCTAGATTAAAAATAATAGGATTACCACTGAGGTTTCAAAATAGCTCAAATATGTCTAGAACATGGTTAAGCCCAGAAAATATATGAACATAATGATTATCTTCCAAATTCCACATGTTTATGTGACAAAAAATCTAAACAGCCCAAGGAAAGCAATATCTCCACTGTATTATAGTACCCATTATAAATACATGTGCAATTTCCATTTTGTTTTGCTTTCTCGGATGCAGCTGCACTTGGGGAAAAAATAAGTAATGTGCATCTTACCTTGAAGGATTCCCCACTCTGCCCCGGTAAAGTTCTATGGTACATTCATGACATATCTTAATTAGTAACTGAATGCAATAGATAGATAGATTAGATAGATATAGATAGATAAATAGATAAATAGATGATAGATAGATAGATAGATAGATAGATAGATAGATAGATAGATAGATAGATAAAGATAGAGTGGTCTCTAAAGTGGGGTCACTGAGACCTAACTTCTCATCCTCCTGACAATAACCAATCACTGACTTTTTCCAAAACAACTATACTTTTCCCTTCATCCATTATCATTCAATACTCTTGCTCTCTTCCTCTTTCTACATTTGACTTCTCAGTTTCTCAACTGGACATCAGTTAGAACTTAACCATTCACACAAGTACAAAGGGACAAATTCCCATCTCTACCCCCACTACCACCATCCTTGTGCTAATGGATCATTTCCTCATTTTTAAATTTTTTATTAAAATGTTTATCTTATTTATTATGATCCAAAAATACTTCTTCCTCATTAAAATAACATGAAACAGTTACTATTCTGGCCCTTATTTCCTTTTTTAATTTTTACACTTTCAGTTTTATTGATGTGCTTTGTTATTACATAGATTATGTAGATTGCTATATGTAATTTTAATGAGATTTGAAGATTTACCATGCCCCTTGAACTTGCTGACATAGCAAGAAGGGGTCAGGAAGGAAAGAGCTGGAGCCAAGTAGGGGCTGGGCTGGAGCCAATGTGGTAACTGGAAGCAGCGGCAGCATAAACTTCTCCTGAGATCCAGACATAACTTCTGCTGAGGACTTCTGCTGAGAACTGCCAGGACAGGAACTGTGGGTGGCTGGAGCTGCTGGTAGTGAGCTGCACGGAGGCTGAGCAGTTACCTTGAGTGAGGAAAGGAGGATCTTTGCACGAGGGAGTCTGTTTTGTTTTGAAGGCTTGAGAATGTGGGTGTTTACTACATTTACTACATTAACTATGTTAACTAGGGTTCTATGGCTACTGTGATGGCTTTGACTTTCTGGTTTTGGGACTCACCTTTCTGGTATTTGAATAAATGTTCTAGCTATGTCTCTCATATAGAGAGCCTGTTATATTTTGTGATTAATAACTATACCAGCATATTTATAGTCACCATAGGCATTGTGAATATTGCATTGTTGTTACACTATATTATCTATTACATAGATAATATAGATTGTTCCCACTTCATGGGAGATCTCTTTCAACAAAGTAAAACTAATAATAGAGTGCTCTCATCTGAAAGTGTATATAGCATTTCATACTGTAACAGCATCACCTCTATTTTTTTAAATTAAAAGAAATCTATTTTCTTTAATTCCTACCTTCCACTCAATTAAAAAGAAAAGAAAAAAATTTCTTGTAACAAATATGCATAGTAAGGCAAAACAAATTCCCCCAATGATTGTACACACATACACACACACACACACACACACACACACACACACAAATAAGTCTTATTCTGCACCCTAAATCCATCACCTCTCTCTAAGGGATAAAATGTTTCATTACTGATCTCCAAGAATTATGAATAATCATTGTACTGATCAAATTTCTTAAAATTTTCAAATTTTTTTTATTTTTATATGTTGGCATCAAAAAAATTGTTTTCTTTGGTTCCTCTTCTTTCACTCTTCATTCATTTAAAAACCCTCAAAATTGTTCATTTTTAATATACACTTAACATCTGGAGAGTGATTTGGAATTAGTTACTAGACAGTTTGTGCCCTCTGACTAGGTTTAAAACCAAAAGAGATCAAAGAAAGAAGAAAAGGTCATTTATGATAAATTGAAAAAAAACACAACAGCTCTGTTTCTGTGGTGGCAAAACATTAGAAACTAAGAGGATGTCCAACAATTGAAAAATGACTGAATAAGTTGTGATATATGAATGTGATAGAGTACTATTTTACTTTAACAAATGAAGAGATAGTTGATTTCAAAAATACAGAGTGAAGTGAACAGAATTTGTATTATAAAATCAATATTATAGAGTGTAGTGCAGCTCCTAGGTTAATGTGATTTAAAAGGGAAAGACTTAAAGGAGCAAGTAGTATTTCAAGATGGTACACTGAGGCCCAGAGTGTTACTTACAGACTTTTCAAACCCTTGATGTTGAGGGGGCAGAGTCTCAGCAGGTATTATATCTGAGATTCAGCTTGAGCTTTCTCAGAAAGGTCTTTTCATCCCCAGTTAAGGAATCTCACAAGAGAAAACCAAAGGATGATCGACCATGTTCTCCAAAGAAAGAATAAGAGAGAATATAAGGAGGAATATAAGGAAATAATAAATTTTCAGTTGTCTTGCCCCTAGGCAGAAGCAAAGCAAAAAAGCAGATTCTTTCAGCACTAGAGCAAAAGACAGCAACCAATCATTCTCAGTAGAAAGAGCATTGCATAAATGAGCCTATAGGAGAAGTAAGAGGAGTAAGTACCACTACCACTATTCTGTGTGATCTTGTGGCAGATCTGGTGTCTTGGAGAGGATAAATTATACCCAGGGAAAATCCCAGGGATTGGAAAGGTAAAGCCTTCTCTGATTGTAGGCACATCTCTGTTTCTCTCCCAGAAAACAAAGCCATAGTGAGATAGGGAAATGTTGTATGTCTGCGTTTCCCCTACCTACCTAATTCTGCTTCCCCAGGGATCTTGTGTGCTGGGGATATGGTTAGTATTTCTCTGTCTGCTAGTGTTATCCTTCTGATATTAGGTGAATATGTGATGAGGAGGGCTTTCTGAGGAAACTTAAACTGCATCTCAGATATAACACCTGCTGAGTCTCTGCCCCCTCAATATCACTGGTTCGAAAAGTCCACACATAATACTCTGTATCTTCATTCACCATCTTAAAATATTATGTCTTCCTTCAAGTCTTTTCCTTTTAAGTTAACATTGACCCTAGATCTGTGCTACACTGTAATGCACACTTAAGACCTGGAAATTCTATAAATATACTATATGCTATAAATAGTTAGGTTTCTGCTTTCATTTATTCCTGTGTTATTGACTGTGCTGCATAAGTTACATAAAAGGGAAAAAAGAGAAACATTTTAAAGCACTTAAAATAGTAAATATATTGGTACATGCTGATGTTGGCTATTTTTAGAAAGAAAGGGACTGACTTGTTTAATTTTGAAAGCATTTGATAAGTAGCTAACTGCGTACAGAACAATGTCCTAGTCATGGCTGGGGATTGGAGAGAGATAAAAAGGAAATAAGCATTTATTAAGCACTTACTACATGCCAGGAAATGTGTTAAGCTTTAGTGATACTAATACAAGCAAAAAGATAAACAGTTTTACCCTCAAGGAGTTTACATTTGGAAGAAGGTGACACACAGAAGGGAGATGAAAAGCTGAAGGTGGGGAAAAGAGGGGGAATGAAGGGTACCAGGATGTGGGGATGGTTTTGAAGTCTAGAAAATCAGGAATGGGACTGGGAGAGGAAGGAAGGCAAACCAGCCTGAGCCCATCCACAAAATGGAGATTCCAGGCGGAATTCACCAATGGGAAAAGAAAGGCCTTAAAGATATTCTAGTTTGAGAAAGCCTCAAGGGTGGCTGGATATTCCAGGATGAAGAGGTCCCACATGAGGGATGTTCCAGGATGACAGCACATGGTTTTGAAGTCCAGATGCCAGGAGTGAAGCCAGGAAGGCAAAATTAAGCACTGTCTTTGGTCTTTTGGAATTTACTAACTTGTAGAAAGAGACATCACATGCAAATAACTATAATGCAAAATAACAAAAATTTGAATAGTACAACCGACTATGGGAGGAATTAGGAAAGAAATATCATTTAGGACTAGAATTTTATACTTCTTAACTGTACCACACACTAAAGGACACCTAACATATTTTCTGATGCTACAGATTTAGAAAGAGAAGCAACATGGCATTGAATTGAATTGAACACTGAATTTGGAATCAAAGAAAGCTGAGGAGGAAGCCTGCCTCACACATTGGCTAACTATATGACGCTGGGCAAATCATAGAATGACAACGTTTGATAATTCTTTAATAATTTGATCATTTATGATTCTAGAAGGTACCTGATCATCCAGATAATCCAACCCATGCATGAAAGAAAACTCCAATATAGCATCTCCAACAAGGAGTCATTGAGCCTTTTCTTGGAGATCTGCAGAGATGGGGAACTCACCACCTTTCAAAGCAGCCTATTTCACTTTTGAACATCTCTGTCTTTAGAAAGTTATTCCTAATCCCACATTTAAATTCATCTCTTTGTAACTTCTACCCTTTTAGTTCTTATTCTGCCCAATGAGGCCAAATAGAACAAATCTAGTCCTAGCTCCATACAACAGCCTTTCAGATATTTGGAAAACATTTATAATGACCCTCTCAAGTCTTCTTTACTTCAGGCTAAATGTGTCCAGATTCTTCAACCAATCTTCATATGACTTAGATTCAAGGCCCTTCATTCAAAATCCAGGTTGCCTTCCTATGGTCATTCTCCACTATATCAATGTTCTTCTTAAATTATTGTGCCCAGACTGAACACCAAAAGATGTCTTATGAGAGCAGGATACAGTGGAACTATCACCTCCCCATTCCTTGAAATTATACCTCTCAAAGCAAGCCAAGATCATATTAGCATTTTTTACTGCCATAACATACTACTGACTCATATTGAGTTTTCAGGGCACTAAATATCCCAGGTCTTTTTCAGAAACTAACCATGATTTCCCCCATCTTGTATTTGTGAAATCAATCTTTTATACTCAAGTGCAAGACTTTATGGTCAGCTAGGTGGTACAGTAGATTGAGTCCTGGGCCTTGAGATGGGAAGGATCTGAGTTCAAATCCAGCCTTAGACATTTACTAGCTGGGTAACCCTAGGCAAATCACTTAACCCTATTTCCCTCAGTCCTTCATCTCTAAAATGGGGCTTCAGAAGGAATTGCCAAACTATTCTAGTACTGTTGTCAAGAAAGAGTCCGACACAACTGAACAACAAGCAAGACATTACATTTATTCCTATTGAATATCATCTTATGTGGTGAGCCAAAGAGGCCTGTCCCAGGACTCTGATAATTACCCTGATATCAGTGGACCTGCATGTCAAAGATCTCTTTGAGATGCGACTTTTCACTAAGTCTGCTCCGGAGTTCTTTTGATATAGGTTGCATTTAAAAGGATGGTATTTGAGTTCTGAGGCTAACAGGCTCTGCCCCAAGACATATCTGATTCTGCACTCAGGTATCTTTGGGTGGCCAGCTCTAAACGTGTTGACTTTTGAGGATTGCGCTTCAGCCTTGAAGTCTGCTCTCAATTGTATCCATTTATGACTGCGGCTGCATTAGCAGGTACCTGAGGCCTAGATCAAAGGGCTTACCCTAAGACTTTTGTCTCCTAGATAAGAAATCCTTATCAAATTATCTATTCCATGCTACTTCCAGGATACAACAGACTAAGGTAATGATTAGAAAACTTGAGTCCCCTTTCTTTGTCTCTTTGCTCTATAAAAACCTTTCCCTGAGTATCAATAAATGGAGTTCATGGTTCTTCCTTGAGCTACCCACATGGCCTGGTCGTTTCTTATTCACGTCTCCGAATCATGCTAAGTGCTGGACACTGAGCAGCCCACGGCAATCTTATTAGATTCAATGATCTAATCTATCATAATCCTTTGGGACCCTGCCATCTGGTGTGTTTGTTATCAATCATAGTTTTATGGCTCCCACATATTTATAAATACGGCATCTATGCCTTTATCCAAGACTTTAATAAAAATGATAAATAGTACAAGGCCAAGTAGACCTCCCACCATGTAGACACTGAACCATAAACAATCACGCCTCAAGTATGACTCTCTATCCAGTTCTGAATCCATCCAGTTGTCATAATTTCTTTTTTTTTCTATTTAAACAAATGCTTTATTCACTTCTGTTTTACATCATTCATTTCCACAAGATTTTGAGTTACAATCATTTTCTCCCCCTGTTTTTCCCCTACACACCCTCCCAGAATAGCAGTCCCACAAGATATCGCTTCCTCCAATCTGCTCTCTCCCATACCTTCTCCCATACCCCCTTCGACTTTTCCATTAGAGGAAGGTGAATCTTTGTGTCCCAATGCCTGCACATCTTATCTCCCAATTACAAGCAAAAGAGTATTAATAATAGTATTTATATATAAATGAAACATTTAATCTTAAGACCTTGAATTTCAGATCCATTTCTTTCCTCCCTTGTCACCCATTCCCTCTGGGGAGATAAGTAATTCAGTATATATTGTACATGTCTAGCTATGCACAACATTATCATAGTAGATATATTGTACAAGGCTACTTATAATTCCCTCCCACTCATCCCACCCCCGACCTGGTCCATTCCCAACATGATCCTGTCCCTCTTCTATAGTGGGTACTTCCAATATCCCCTCCCCCCAAGGATGCCCTCCCATCCATCATCCCTCCTCTCCTCCCCCTTCCTCCTATTCTGCTGTAGGTTGGGATATCCCATTTAGTATGTATGTCATTCTCTCCCTGAACCAAATTCAATGAGAATGTGGTTTTGCCTTTTTGCCTTCCTATTCTCCCCCTCCCTTGCAACCACTTCCCCTTGCTGCTTCTACATGAGATAGTTTGTCCTACCCTGTCTCTCCCCATGTCTTCTTGCCACTTTCCTCTCTCACCTCATAATTTCACCCCTTGAGTATCCTCCCTTCCCAACAAATTCAACCTATGCCTTCTATCCATATATAGCTGTAACCATATACACCCACATTCACATATGTATTCATATGACCATACACCCTTCTTCCATTATTTTCATAGTGAGAAAGATTTAATCAGTCACAGTTATTGTTTTTCCATATAGGAATGTAAATAGTTCAACTTTGATAAGTTCCTTTATATTTCTTTTCCCTGATTACCTTCTCAGGCATCTCTCCCTTCTTGTGTCTGGATGTCAAATTTTCTATTCAATTCTGGTTTTTTCCTCAAGAATGCTTGAAAGTCCTTTATTCCACTGAATGACCATATTTCCCCCTGAAACAAAATACTCAGTTTTGCTGGGTAGGTGACCCTTGGGTTCATTCCCAGCTCTTCTGCCCTCTGGAATATCATATTCCATGCCCTTCGATCCCTCAGTGCAGAAGCTGCCAGGTCCTGGGCTATTCTGATTGTGTTTCCACAATATTGAAATTGTTTCTTCCTGGCTGCTTGTAGTATTTTCTCCTTGATCTGGGGATTCTGGAACCTGGCTATAATATTCCTGGGAGTTTTCTTTTTGGGATCTTTTTCAGGAAGTGATCTGTGGATTCTTTCAACCTCTATTTTGCCCTCTGGATCTAAAACATCAAGGCAATTTTCCTTAAGAATTTCTTGAAGGGTGATTTCTAGGTTCTTTCCTTGATCATGGCTTTCAGGTAGTCCAATAATTTTTAAATTGTCTCTCCTGGATTTATTTTCCAGGTCAGTGCTTTTTCCCATGAGATATTTCACATTGCCTTCTAATCTTTCATTTGTTTGGATCTGCTTAACAGCATTTTGATTTCTCATAAAGTCATTAGCTTCCATTTGCTCCCTTCTAACTCTGAAGGAATGAATATCCTCAGTGAACTTTTGAGATTCTTTTTCCATCACGCAAATTTGGCTTTTTAAGGCATTCTTCTCCTCATTGCCCTTTTGGGCCTCCTTTGTCATTTGAGTTAGTCTATTTTTTAAGGTGTTGTTTTCCTCAGTCAGGCTGTTGACCCTCATTTCATACCTTTCCTGCATCCTTCTCATTTCTCTTTCCAATTTTTCATCCACTTCTCTTATTTGATTTTTAAAGTCCTTCTTAAGGTCCTCTATGGCCTGCAACCCACTCAAATTCTCCCCTGGGGCTTTTGGAGCAGGACTTCTGACCTCACAGTCCTTTTCCCACTCTATGCCCCCAAAATAGGAGTCTAGGGTTTCATTTTTCTCTTTAATTTGTTTCCTTTGCCTTGGCATGTTGCCACTTAATTACTTGACTTTTGGGCTTGTTGCCACACTATGGCTCTGCTGCCAGACAGGAATTTTCGTCCCGAATGTGTGGGGGACAACTTCTGTTTCTGGAAGCTGGAAGCCCACCCACGACCTCCACCCCAGATCACAATCCAGATCCAGGGAGGTTAAAGCAAGAGCAATTACCCCCCAAGACTGATCACTGGATCTCCCTACAGATCGCAGACCAGGAGCTGGAGCTGCCTCTGAAAACTACAAAGTGGCATGTCTCCTCAGTGGCTTCTAGCCCCCAGGGGAGGAAGCCAACGCATTCCCCAAATGCTGGTCCCAAAGTCCATAGGGCACTAACTTCTCACTTTGTCCTAGGCATGTCTATGTTGATATTTTTGGAATTGCCACAGCTGCTGGTGTTCTCACGTCTCTCCAGAGGGCTGCTGGCCCCAGCCGCCCTGGGGCTAAAACCTCGGCTCATGGGGACCTGGGCTTGGCTCTGCTCAGCTCCCTGTGCTCTGTGCTGCACTGCCAGCTCCCAGACCCCTGCACTGGTCCTTCCTGCAGGGCTGCTGGGCTGTCCTCAGCGGGAGGTTAGCTTCTCTGTGTTGTTCTGTGGGTGCTGGGGCTCCAGAAGTTGTTCAGAGTCCCCTTTAACATAGTTTGGAGGAAATCTGGGGGCAGAGTGGCTTGGATGATCTGTTTCTACTCTGCCATCTTGGCTCCGCCCCCAGTTGTCATATTTTCTAATCCACATCTCTCCATTTCCTTCACTAGTACAGGAGACATTTTAAGACAAGTTTTACCAGAATGACAAATGGTATCTAAATTATGGATGTGTATGGCTATATACATATAAGTGCACATGCTTACACACACACACACACACACACACACACACACACACACAATGTCTTTCCTGTCCAAAGTTCTCACATAAACTCTGCCCCTCACATATTCACCCATCCTTTAGAGAGACTTATGCAAAAGGTTCCAGTCTTGAAAGCCAGAATATACTTCAATGATCAAATTCAGAATCAGAGTCAATACTTGCCTACAGTTTGTGGAAACTGGTTCCTGCTCTGGAAAATGGAGACACCATTTGCCTTTGTTTGATATTAGTATAAATCTCCTGTCCTTAATAATCTTCTAAAGACCATAGTTTTCTCATATGTAAAATGGGCATGAAACACCCAATTTACAGGGCTGTTGTGAAAATAAAAGGAGATGATATATTTAAGAGCTTTGCAAATCTTGAAAAGCACTCAATAAATCTTGATGATTTTCAGTTGAATCCAACTCTTCATGACCCTATTTGGGATTTTCTTGGCAAAGATACTGAAGTGGTTTGCCTTTTCCTTTTTCAGCTCCTTTTTCTCCCAGGGTCACAAGCTGATAAATTTCTGAGACCAGATTTGATTAGGAAGATAGGTCCTCCTGGCTCCAGGCCCAGCGCTCTATCCACCTCACCACCTAGAAATTAGTTCTAATGTTAACACCTCAGCTGAAAATAGTAACATGGCAGGAAGCTAAAAAGAGCATGCTTAACCATGTACCAGGATCATGTCCCAAAGAGAAAAAAAAAGCATCCATGTGCTTCCACACAAATAGTTTTGTAGCAGCTCTTTTTGTAGTGGCAAAGAACTAGAAACCAAGAGAGTTCCTATCAATTGGAAAATGGATAAACAAATTACAGATATGAAAGTGATGGCATCATATTGTACAATTAGAAATGACAAAAGATACTTTCAGAGGAAACTGCAAAGACAAGTGAGCTAAAGCAGAATAAAATAAGCAAAACGAGGAGAAAAATATATACAATAATAACAACGTAAAGACAAACGTTGAAAAATTTAAGAACTCTGATGAGTGCAATGACCTATGTTTCCAGAAGTCCAGTGATGAAGCATGCTACCCACATTTTGACAGAGAAGTTATGGACTCAAGGTGCAGAATGAAACTTACATTTTCAAGCATGATAAGTACATAAATTTATTATGCTTAATTATGCATAGTTATAAATTTCAAGGATTTGGGTTTTTTTTTAGGAAGGTAAAGGAAAGAAAATTACTGCCTATTAATTTTTTTTTTAAAGCAATTGGGGTTAAGTAACTTGCTCAAGGTTACACGGCTAGTCATTATATATGCGTGGGTGCTCGTTTTCTGAGGCCGGATCTGATCTCAGGTCATCCAAACTCCGAGGCTGGCTCTCTTACTCACTGCGCCACCTAGCCGCCCCTTTAGGGAAATTGGGGTTAAGTAACTTGCCCAAGGTTACACGGCTAGGTTTTTTGTTTGTGCGGATTAAGTGTCTGAGGCCGGCTCCGAACTCAGGTCCTTCTGATTCCAGGGCCGGCGCTCTATTCACTGCGCCACCTAGCCGCCCCTATTAATTTTTTAAGTTACAAAAAAAAAATAAACATAATTGTATAGGTAATAACTGATCATTGTTGGGCTATACCAATATAGTAAAAATCATAGTACTACCAAAATTTATTTATTTATTCCATTCCATAGCAATAAAACATTACCTTATAGAGCTAGAGAAAGTAATAACAAAATTCACCTGGAGGAACAAAAGGTCAAGAATCTCAAAGGAAAAAGAAATGGGTAGGTGACCTAAAAGGATAAGATCTTGAACTACATAGTAGTAATCATGAAAACTATTTGGCACTGGTTAAAAAAAATAGAAAATTTTATTAGTGGAACAGATTAGGTACACAAAATCCAGAAACAAATACGAACATAGTAGCAGTGTTAGATAGCTACAAAGGCCCCCTGTTGGATAGGCTACAGACTCACAATTAGATAAAACCTGTGGGTAAAACTGGAAACCAGTCTGTCAGAAATTAGGTTTAGACTCATCTACAAATAATAATACAAAAAAGCCCTAGAAAAGGCTTAGACGCAAATTGCTACAAAAAGTCCAAGAGAGGAAAAATCACTTCTGACCAGAAATTGAAAGTCTTCTGCATTATTTTAAGAACTTTTGCTATGCTACTAAAACAAAAGGCCATGGAGACAGCCGACATAAAGAAAAAAAGGGAAATTTATGGCATTTTAAAATGGCAAGGATATGGACTCGTGATAATTTGTTTTGGGTGTCAGTATTAACCCACTCTTCAAATTTAAAGAATTTGCATAAATAAGCAACATCTTTAAAATAATTATGGATGATCCACCTTTAAACTTGGTCTGAGGCTAGATCTGACTCAAAGATGGTGCTTTTTTATATAGTTGTCCATATCCCAACCTTCCATAGTGAATATGAGACTTATTATTAGTTCTTTTGCTAATGAGTTTATAAATCTCTGATCATAGTCAGCTTAAAACACTAGTCTACAGTAGCCAGAAGGAAAATATTCTTTTGAACATTTTCAGGGATTCATTCTGTTATAATTCAGACCCACAACTTGTGGTAGCTACAGTATTTTTTACTTTCTCTAATAAGATATAATTTTATCTGCCTTTTGAAAAAAAAATCAGAGCACTATAAAGTTCCAGTGTGGCTAAGACTCTTTTTTCCCCACTGTATTATACTTACAACTCCTAATTCATCCTGCAGCCTCTCAGGATTTCTAGGATGAATGGAATGCTCGGGAAACAACTGTTTTTTCCAAAATCTTTCATGATATTTCTGGTTGGACAGGATTCACATAAATACAGGTTTCTCTAACTGTCAGTTACTTCTCTGCACCTTCAGATTCAGTCTTGACAAAATGCCATTCCAAAGCTAGTATGAGATCTACCCTAAATATGTGGGTTTTGCAGTTGCTGAATTGCAGTATTATGACAAAAGACTGTTCCATGCCAAAAAAAAAGTCCAAATGCTATTTTCACTACGCAAAAGGCAACACAATGAAATTTGGAAGGAGATGTGACATGTCCTTCTAAATCCACTTGAGGATAGGGCTTTACCACACTGGGTACATTTTCCCCCTTTTTGTAATTGTCCCCAATTCTCTGAGATGGGAAGAAGAGTGTATGTATGTGTGTGTGTGTGTGTGTTCATTGTGTATAAGGTTCATTGTGACTTTGCTAAAAACAATTCACAGACAAGATCCTCTTCAGAAGGACTGGCCTCATTTATAGGCAAAGTGGACTGTCACCCATATAATTTGATTTGAGTGACACTAAGAGGCTTCACTTGGCCCAAAGTATCTCCCTCACCAGGCTACCTAAATTGATAACAATGGAGTCGTTCCTTTGAGTTAAGCCATTTTCTTCTAGATCTACTTATTAACTAATGCTGCTCTGGAGAGTTAACACATTGGAATCCATTTATCAAGGAAGGTACTGTCATCTAGCAAACGGCAGAGCCTTGCAGACCCATGATGAGTAACATGGAATGTTTTTTCTGAGGCAGGAAAGGGATTATAGAGCACAGTGGCTGGGAAAGGCCAATAGAGGCCATAACTAAGGCAGAGTAAACAAAGCAATATTAGTTTCAAATTGGAGTGGTGGTAGCAAAGATGGCACCCACAAACCCATCAGTTCTTGCAGCTTTTCAGAAAAGCAAGAATAATTCATTAAAATAGGAAGCTATGGGGGTGGCTAGGTGGCACAGTGAATAGAGCACCGGGCCTTAAGTCAGGAGCACCTGAGTTCAAATCTGACCTCAAACACTTAACACTTACTAGCCATGTGACCTTGGGCAAGTCACTTAACCCCAGTTGCCCTCCAAAAAGCAAAAATAGGAAGCTATGAAATGCAGGTTTATGATAAGCTGTTCCACCTGTACCCTGCTTCCCTACCCTCCCTCAATTTCAGCAAAGTTCCCAGAAGTGTCCTCATACCTGAGTCCCACACACCTTCTCCCCTCAACCGAAAGCAGGTTTTGTGTCTTTATCCTGGGTGTGATTTGTCTTATCTTTCATGGACCCCAAGATTCCAAGTAAAGGCTGTAAGGCTGACTTAGAGGACATGCTCCAATGATAACTCTGAGTAGCCAGAGTACAGCATAAAGGCACTGAGGTCCTAGAGAGAGGGGGTCAGTACTAACAGTGGGAAGGTGTAATGAGAATGGGAATTTGAAGATCTTTCCTACCCTTAATAGACATAGGGAGGAGTTTGAAGACCTCCCCTGCTGGGATTGATAGAATGAGCCTACAGAAAGCTTCCCTGCTGTGAAGATAAACTCTGCCCCCAGATTTTAGTAGTAGTCATGTAGTCATGTAGTCACATGGAGCCTGTGGTGGGAAGAGTTAGCTGAAGGGAACCTGAGCCCACAGGAAGCTGGTTCAGAGCTAGCCAGATGGTGGGAGAAAGAGGACATTCACAAAAGGAGCCAGAGAAGCTCATGAGTAGATAGTGATCTTGTATTGGTTTGTGTGGAAGGCAGAAGGATGCTGTGGCTCTCAGTGTTATTATGGCTTCTGAATACCTTGGGTACTATGATGGAATTAGCTTACTGGTTTTGGGATTCAGTTTTCTGGTGTCTGAATAAATCCTTCAGTTCTATCCTCTATCTGGAGAGTTTGGTATATTTTGCAATCGAAAATCATGTGAAACTTATAGTCATGGTCTTTATAATGATTGTGGGTGCTGTAAATATTGCATTGGTGCTACAGGAGGTAGATTAGGAAATAACAGAACAGGTACTAGGGAATGCAGAAAACATACTTACTTCACAATGAATAGCACATTGTAAGCTCCTAATTGATGATTTTATCCATTCACATTTTTGCCTGTGCTCTCCAAACATTCCTATTCACACATAACATCAGACTAATTGCCTTGTACCATAGAACCCTACAAGCATCCTCAGTGAAAACTAAACTATTGGGAAAGAAATTAATCTAACCATTCATAGTGGGAAGACAAAGTGGATTAAAAGGTGTATTGTCCAGATTCTTCAAGCAGCTTGTTCAGTAAAGTCCATCAATATGTTTATCATGGATAAACACTTTGATAATATAATAAGGTCTAGAACTGAATTGGATGATAGGACAAGATTGCTCAGAAAACTGAACCATGATTTCAATAATCCTAGACCATCTACCACTACAAAAGCTCATCTCTTCAAAACCATTATTCTGCCTAGCATTTTCTCAAGAGGAGGAATATCAAAGGATGTTTGCTAAACTAAATTAAATTTCAGCCAAAAAAAGAAAAAATATGTACAAGGGGCTTTCTAATTTCAATTTGCCCATGTAAGGATCAACAAATTTTAAGACCTTAGAAATTATCTAACTCCAAATCCCTCATTTTCCTTATAAAGAACCTGAGGTCCAGAAAAAAATAGTTTGCCCAAGTTCTTTAATTTCCCTTTCTCCAGAAATCACTCAAGCAAAAACAAAAGCCCCATTTAGATTATCCACCATTTCATTTTATCTAGGCTTATGTTTCTTTGGAATAGCATGGAGCTGACTCCTTTTGAAATATAAGAGGAATTGGGGTTCTTTTTCTATTTCCCCAAACATACAGATGTCCATAAAATGTTAAACATGATATCATCACCCCAAAAAACACCTAATCAAATAAGCATTTTAATAATAACATTTGGTTAATAGTCAATAACTTTCACACATCTAAGTTACCTTAATATGTGTGTATTTATACACATGTGCATTATATGCATGCATACACGTATATTCATACATATACATATATACTCAAGTATAGGAAAAAAAGCTCAGAGTTTATAGGGACAAGGGAAAACTTTTCTCTAATACCATTAGTATAGCTAACTAGTATTTT
Organism: Gymnobelideus leadbeateri; assembly: GCA_011680675.1. Taxonomy (NCBI): domain Eukaryota; kingdom Metazoa; phylum Chordata; class Mammalia; order Diprotodontia; family Petauridae; genus Gymnobelideus; species Gymnobelideus leadbeateri. Next base: position 40,247 of record WOXC01004413.1, on the reverse strand, counting down.
GCCTCCACTCATAGAATCTCTTTTCTTCTTTCCCTATCTCTACCTTCCTTCCTCTTCCCACTCTCTTCCTCCTTTCTTTCTTCCCCCCTCATTATCACCCTCCTTCCTTCTCTTCTGGTCTTTCTCCCCTGCCCTCTCTCTGTTGCTCTTTCCTCTCCCTCCTGACCCTTCAACCCCAAATGAATTTAAGTAATTTCTGAATCCCCATTACAATTATTCAAATCAGATCACCAGCTAGCAGCTATGTTTTAAAACAATGCAAAGCAGATTAATATAAGGAAAAATTAACAATTAGGATTATTTTAAAGTGGGATGGATAGCCTAAGGCGATAGTGGGTTGCCCCTAACTGGAGGTCATCAAGCAAAGACTGAATGGCTATTTATGAGGCAATGTTATAGAGAGCAATAGTGCTCAGCTATATATTAGTTGGGCAAGAATGTCCTCTGAGGTCGATTCCATTTCTGAGATCTTGTTATTCTGTATTATATCAGGACATAAATGGAAACTCTCCTACAAAGCCAAGTAAGAAGATAATTGGGACATATTTTTACTCTCTTCCCAGAGGGATCAACCACCAATCTCCATATTAATAAGCTTATACCAACAATAAGTAAAGACTCAATAAGTGGAATTGTAGAATTTCAGTGAAGTTGATCTCTATATCCCAACTAATAGTTGCTTTCCCTACAGTCTAGGTCCCCTTACATTGGATCAATACACATCCCTCTTACCTCTGATTCATCCCTCCTTCACTGGTCACTGAGATTTTACTAACTGCCACAAATGTAGATGCCTCCTTCTTGTCTACATGCAGCTGCTTCTTCCTCCAATAAATCTCAGTTCTTATCCATTCAGTGACTGAATTTTAGACTTAGGGCATTAGATAAGTGAATTCTATCGATCACATCCACCTTCAATTTAGAAAATATGTTATCCCTGCAAATTATATCAGGCACGTATATACAAGGTATAGGTATAATCTACATAGATATATCCCTATGTGTATATACATATATGTTAATACACACATGTAAGTATGTGAGTGAATATATGCACACATATACATATATATATGTGATAGACAAAAAGTTGATCTCTAAACCAAAAAGATCTTATTTCATGTTCTACCTCTAATATATACTACTTCTGTAACCTTATCTATAATCTTTCTATAGAAATCTCTAGTTCTCCAATCAAAATTACTATGGAATGTTGAACAGGATGAAAATAGAAACTTCATTCAACAAAACCATACCAATCATAAGAACCAATATTAAATTTAAACTATTAAGTTGTTCAGTCATTTTCCAGTTGTGTTCAATTTTTCATGTCCCATTTTGAGGTGGTTTTGTCATTTCCTTCTCCAACTCATTTTACAGATGAGGAAAGTGAGGGAAAAAAGTAAAGTGACTTGCCCAAAGTCACACAACTAGTAAGTATCTGAGGCTGATTTAAACTCAGAAAGATGAGTCTTCCTGACTTCAGGCCTGGGACTCCATCCACTGTACCACTAGCTGCACTCAGGGCATTTGGACCACATCAAGAGTTAAAAACAAGAGTTCCTACTATCCAAGTTAAGTCAACAAATATTTGTTAAAGCATCTACTATGTGCTGGCCACTGTGCTAAGCAATAGAGATACAAAGAAAGTAAAAAAAAATATATATATATATATATATATATGGTCTCTCCTGTCAAGGAGCTCCAAATCTAATGGAGGAGACAAAGTGAAAAGACTACATACAAATGCGATACAAGCAGGGTATATTGGAGCCAAACTTAGAAGAAAGGTGCTAGCATTAAGTCGGATCAGGAGAGGCTAGTTGCAGAAAGTAGGATTTTAGCTAGGATCAGAAAGAAGCCAAGGGAGGGCAGAGGCAGAGGTGAGGTCAATGTCATTGGATTAGAGAGTTCTAAGACTGGAAAAGTAGAAAGGGACCAGGTTATAAGGGGTTTTAAAAGTCAGACAGAGGATTTTATATTTGATCATGGAGGTAAGAATAATAACAGCTAAGATTCATTTAGCGCTTTAAGATTTGCACATGCCTCAAAAATATGCCATTCTATCTTCATAACAATCCACAGAGATGCTATTATTATTAACATTTTGCCAATGAGGAAACTGAAGCAGGCCTGCCTAGCTAGGGTCACACTGCTAGGATATGTCTAAGGCAGAATCTGAACTCTGCTCTTCCTGACTCCAGGTAGGCATGGTACTCTATCCACTACATCACCTAGATACTTCTAATAGACGATAAGAGCCACTGGATTTGTTGAAGGTGAGAAGGGAGTTGTCATAGACCTTTGAGATCCTGATTTCAGTTTCAGAAACACTAAATTTAAGTTATCTACAGGATTTCCAGGTCGAGATGTCCAATAAGTTAGATCTGGATAAATGTATCTGAGAATCATCTGCATAGAGATGACAAATTGAATCCATGGAAGTTGATGAGGTCACTATGGGGGAGTATAAAACGAGAAGGGAAAAGGGCCTGGACATAACCTTGGGGCTATGGAGTAGGGGAGAGGAAAGCCTGAATGCAGAGCCAGTAAAGAAGACTGAGAAAGAAGTCAGGACAAAGGCAAAGCAAAGGAGAGCAGGCTTGTGAAAACTTGGAGAAAAGAATATTAGGGAGAAGGTGATCAGCAATGCCAAAGACTGCTGAGGAGTAAAGGATGAGAATCGAGAAAAAGCCATTCGATTTAGCAATTAAGAGATCACTAGTAACTTTGGAGAGAGTCATTTCAGCTGAATGATGAGGTCATCATCATTTGAGTAAGCTGTGAATATTTCATGCATTACGCAACCACTTTACTTCTGATTACTGTAGCATAAAGTTAGAGCTTCCTCATTTGGAGAGTCAGATAGGAACATCACTTAACTCTTCATGTTCGATGCTCCAGAACTGCCTTTCACTCCCTACTCTCCAACCACCTTCTCTAAAGCCTTGCCAGCCCTTCCTTGCCACCACACACTTTACAAACATACACACCCCACCTTTGCCAACCATGGTCCAATCAACTCAAAGTCAGAAGAGAGAAGGAAATAAGGGTTTAAATAGTACCTATTATGTCCCAGGCACAGTGCTAAGCACTTAAAAATATTATTTCATTTGATTCCCACAATATATGTAGGGAGGTAAGTGCTATTATTATCCCCATTTTACAGTTGAGGAAACTAAGGCAAGGGAAAGAAGGAATAAGCATTTATGTAGCCCCTACTATGTGCCAGGCACTGTGCTAAATGCTTTACAAATATCTCAGACACAGTATAAGTGACTTGCCCTGGATCATAAAACCTGAAGCTGCATTTGAACTCAAATCTTCCTGTCTCAAAGCACAGCACTCTATCCATTGTACCACCTAGTTGTAGCCATGCTTCCTGGAGGGGGTATAATATAAACCAAAGTGCTCCTCCCTAGCCACCCTTTCTTTCTATATATTTTCTTCCCCTCTTAGAATGTAAGCTCCTGATAAATGCACCCATTGCTGCCCAGACATAGGCTCGCATATGATGACCTTGCACCCATATACCAACTCCAGCAAAGACCTAAAATTTTCACTAAGCTGAATAATTATCAATCAATTCAATGAGAAACTAGAGTATGGAAATTCATTCATACCAGAACTACACCAAAAAATCAATCAGAAGTTCATAAGCAATAGGAAAGAGAACCCAACAGAAAAACCAAGCCAACATAGCAAACAAGACAGAAGCCCCCCAGAGGAAACTTTAGCCTACAAAGATCCATATCTAGGAATAGACTGTTGTCATTGTTTGACCTTCATTTTTGAAGAGGATCAATTACATCAGGAGGGTAATGTCTTAACTTGCAAGTGAATTTGATTTAAGTGAATCAGGGTTGTGCAAAGTCATCAGTCTCACTCTCTCCTCCAGAGTCATCTGAGTACGGCAGCAAGACATAGATCAAGACAACTGGAGATGGCCGAGGATGCAGTGGGAGACCTTGGCCTTTTTAAGCTCAGGTCTTTCCCAGGTCTCAGTCTATCTGAGGCAATTCAGTGATTTAAGGTAAAGAAATGAAGCAAAAGATGGCCTAGTTTGCCTCCTCAAAAAAAAAAAAATAATCTGGGATGGGAAGACCTTCAGGATTTCTGGCCAAAACAGAAACAATCACTATTTACACTAACTCTGAGCCATCAAAATCCAGAAACCAAGTGAGGTTTGAGTTGGGACCTATTGTTGGCCAATCAGTTAGAACCAGAATTATTTGGGTTTAAGACATGGTCAAGTAGGTCCATCTGAATCCTAATTGACTTTATCAAAGCCTGTTTTTTTCAGAGCTCTATTTCAACAAATCATAAATGAAATTACATGAGACAAAAGAGTTATTGTCCCAGATTTTTTATGATAGAATAAATAAGTAGAGAAGATAAAATTCTAGCCTCCAAATCCCAAGATATCTTTCAAGGTCTAAGCAATCACAACTTATATTCCTTTGTGAGATCTGCCCAAAGGCTCTAGGAGCAACAAGAATGGAGGACTTACATGAGAAAGACCTAAAATGAACACTGGAAGCAACCAGAAGCAGCAACCCAACCCAGAATCCCTAAACCGAGGGAGTCTATGACTCCATTAGAGGACCTAAAGATCCAGCAAGAACTAAGACTTAACAGCAATCTACCCCAGGAGAAAGAAGTCAGCATAGGAATCCAGATGACCCAATTTGAGACCAAGTAGGGCTGATCACCACACACAAAAGTACAGCAGAGGGCAGAATCTGGCCCTCTGAACCAGGAGAACAATTTATAGTATAATATTGTAAAAAAATAATAATAATGTAGTATGATTTGAGATCTCTGACCAAGACAACAACCACTTATCTCTCCATAGAATCTTTGCTCAATCATGTTACTCACTTCCTGATAAAGAGGTGATTGCCTCAACCTGTGGAAAGAGAAAAATTTTTGCACAGTCACTGTTGTGGTGATTTGTTTTGCTTATTTGTTACAAGTGGTTTAGGTTTTCCTAATCAGGGGGATTTTTTAATTAGGGGGAATGGTTTGGTGGAGAGTAGGTAACAATAATGATACAAAAGGGGAAAAAAGAGGACCATTGAAATATTAATACCCAGAGGAGATCAGCAAGGCATTTAGAAAGAAACATAGAGTAACAAGACAGTTTTGAAAGTAATATGTTGAATTTATCATGTGCTTTTTTTTTTTTTAAAGCAATTGGGGTTAAGTAACTTGCTCAAGGTTACACGGCTAGTCATTATTTATGCATGGGTGCTCATTTTCTGAGGCCGGATCTGATCTCGGGTCATCCCAACTCCGAGGCCGGCGCTCTTACTCACTGCGCCACCTAGCCGCCCCTTTAGGGCAATTGGGGTTAAGTAACTTGCCCAAGGTTACACGGCTAGGTTTTTGTTTGTTTGTTTGTTTTTGTATGGATTAAGTGTCGGAGGCCGGCTCCGAACTCAGGTCCTTCTGATTCCAGGGCTGGCGCTCTATTCACTGCACCACCTAGCCGCCCCTTATCATGTGCTTTTAAAAAATTGAGCAATATTGAATAGTCAGGGGTTTGTGAAGTAAACTTTTCTGCTCTTATATGAAAATGCTCTTTTCTAATGTTTATTAAGTTCAGGTTTTTAATAAAGAATGTAAGCTCCTCAAGGGCAGGGACTGTCTTATATTTGTATTCTTAGAACTTTCCATATAGTGAGCACTTAATAAATGCTTTTTATTCATTCTACAATGCCCACAAATGCTCCAGTACTGTGACATCAAGGACCCTGTATCTTCAAAGTATATGTAAATCTGATCAAGGCAATGACAAGCCATGATTCCAAGGGACTGATGATGAAAAGTGCTACCCACCTCTTGACAGAGAAGTGATAAACTCCTATGCAGAAAAACATGCGATTTGGGGCATGTTGAATTTGGGCACACATTTTTGAACATAACTAATGTGGTAATTTGTTTTTGCTTGATCATGATTATTTGTTTCAAGGAGTTCTCTTTGTCTTGGTTTTGGAAGCTGGGGAAAGCAGTGCAAGGGAGAAAAAAATAAATGCTTGATAACTGAAAAATATAAAATTTAACACAAATAATAAATGCTTCAGGTCTCAAAAAATGTAAATACATTATGAAGAGAATTTCTTTAAAGTCCATTTAATGTCAAAGACTGGCCTCCTGAGAATCTACAGTAATCATCTACATTTCTCAGGCTCAGATTTCCTGCCCTTTCTGAATCTTATGCGCATGATGTTCTAGCCAGGTAGCAATGACTTTCTCACCAAATAATTAAGAACACACCCCTGAAAATAACCATGGTTGCCCATAGTGTCCTCTGGGTACATTCTGTGAAAGTGCTATAAGATGAGCCAGTGCTGCTGGCAAAGACAGGGGTGTTCCTTAGCAGTCCATATGAATATTCCACTTCCTGCTTTTTTCTACTGTGGACTTTATCTCATTCATCATCTCCTGGTCAGAAGTTAGATGCTTAGAAATTAGTTACTAAGCCTTCTGGGGTTATAAGAACATTACTGGAAGGACTTTAAAAGATGCTATTGAAATGGACACTCGGACAGAATCAACAGGCCAAGACCATCAATAATCGAATTCAGGAAGCGTTTATTAGCTGGCCAGCGGCAGTCCTAGGGATAGAGTCCCAGGAGCTGCACTGAACCCCAGTAAACACACAGTTTAAATAGTCAAAGACCACCACCGTATCAGGAGTAACAATAATGGGGCAGACTGGTCAGGCAGATATCATTCAAGTGCAGGATGTGGGCTGGGGCAGGCTGTTCATGACTGATCAAGCCGAGGGGAGGATTCTTGAGTTCCAGGAATTCAGGGTACAAAGATGGGCCCCTTGTAAGGGGTGAAATGTCAAGGCTTACTACTTCAGTCAGGCAAGATATCATGCAGGTGCTGGGGGCACACTGGGTTCCAGGAATTCAGGATACAAAGATGGGCCCCTTGTAAGCCAGTGAAATGTCAAGGCTTACTACTTCACTATGAATTCCTTGTGGGGTGATCAGGGTGGAATAAAGTACTGAGAAAGGTATTTAGAAAATAAGCAATAAGACTACAGAGTTACCTTAAGTTTTTGTTCCTCCCTTTCCAAGTATCAATTCAGGAAACTTGGAAGGAGCAAGGATCTCAAGTAGTCATCAGTCATTTGTTCTACTTTCCAAGTATCTTTCTCAGCTGTGGAGATAAAAAGTATTCAACCTACAATAAGAGAGACTGAGACAGAGATCTGAGTCAATGGCATTTTATTTTATTTTATTTTTGCTTTTTGGAGGGCAATTGGGGTTAAGTAACTTGCCCAAGGTCACACGGCTAGGTTTTTATTTGTGTGTGCATTAAGTGTCTGAGGCCGGATCTGAACTCAGGTCCTTCTGACTCCAGGGCCAAAGCTCTACTCACTGCGCTACCTAGCCGCCCCCAATGGCATTTTATTAAAGGATCCATAGTCCCTTCTAACAAAGTAGACCCCAGATTTTCCTCATGACCTGAGATGTACCTTCCTTCCAAGGACCTATTTTTATAGGATTGCATATTTAGACAGTAATGCCAAATACAGAGTAATTGTCATTGATTACATATGATACATAACCTAAAATAAGCAAAACAATACATCAGCAGAATAATGGGTTTGACAAGGTAGGAAATATTTTCACTGACCAGGTGGTCATAAAATGGGTGAAGCATAGGGTGTCTCCACTAAGTGATCATAAGATGGACACCTGCTCATGTTGTATAAAAGAGAATGATCCAGACGTATAAAAATAACTTGGGAGGACTTTCCACACAGTTGAATCCACCGTACTGGGCTTAGTCACCATGAGAAGGAAAAAAATAATGGAGAGCCTCTAGCTAGCTTCTTATGACTATGCAAATGATATTACCATTTGCAGCTCTGTAACAACAAGCACACTAGCATACCCAGGATGGCTGCTAGCACGGATTCTTAGATCTGCTTTAATAGAAGAGGGGTCAACAATCTTTTTTAATTACATTCACTAGTTCAGGGGAAAAGTCAGCACCCTGAACTTCAGAGAAAATATAAGCAGAGAAATAAGGACCAAAAGACAGGGCTTCTGTCTGAGAAATTAGCAAAGATCAACAGATAGATCCAACTGCCTGACCAAGGCAATACATATTAGAGAGAAGGACCAACATCTGGGTTTTTCAAAGCTGGGGTTCTCCTTAACAGCTACCAGAGTCTCATCTGGTCAAATCACAAGAACACTCTTCCATTTAGTGAGCCCCAAAGCAAAATGCTAACCTCAGAGTATATATACCCTTTTTAGAGCCAGAAAGCATCACAACCTTCCTGACTCAGTGCCTAATTAGAAATTGGCAAAAGGTGTGAAATGCCTTCCTACAAGGAAACCTCCCCTAAGCAAGCTTCCCTTAATGGGCTCTATGTGAGGCCTATTAATGGACAGGGAAGATCTGATTAACATTACATTTGGCCCCAAAATCTTACAAGTCCATTATATAGGCTGAAAGGGCTTTTAGGGGCAACTTGCATCAACATAATTCCCATGACAATATAAAAGGGATCACACAAAATAAACACATTACATTTGCAAAATACTTAACATAACAACACATTACCATAGTAGACACAAGGCCTTAAACAAACACAAAATATATACCATTATAATCCTCTCAATCCAAAACAAAAATGTCCAAGTAAAAGTTCTCTTGGGAATGTGTCCTTCTCCCCTTGCTGCCCTTGCAGGCTTCTTCCTGGCACTCTCCAGTGCAGACATACTCTAATCATCAAAGTCCCAACACAAACAAAAATGTCCAAATAAAGTTCTCTTGGGGGGGGGGTGTCCTTCCTACTTCAGCTTCTGCTTCCAAGTCCTTAGGGGCAGCTGGGCAATAAACAGCAGGGTGGGTCTTCAGAGGTTCACGGCACTTCCCCCACCCAGCATAGATCATGCTACCCTCCCCCTGGCTCTCAAACTATCCCAGAGCAACAGACACTCAGCACCTAGCTGCAACGTTTTTATCTTGCACCTGGGTTGAATTCTGAGCCCGAAGGTTCCCCTTCTTCCCACAGGAACCAGAAGCTCCTGGCTTCTGCCTGAGTCCCAACATAGGTAGTTCTCTGTTCCCACTCTCACCTCTACAGGCAGGCAGCTATCTGCTCCTGCTCCAAGGTTCCATTCCAAGTGCCAGTTGCTCCATCCTGGTCTCTGTATACAATACAGTTTCAGGGCATTCACCCCTCCCACACAGTGCCCCTGGCTCTGGCCATTCCCACCTCCCATCATCTTGTTTTACTCCCACAGCTGCTGCTCTGGCTTGTCTTCTCCTGAGTGCTAGTAGGGTAGGAGGGGTAAAGAGCGGCTATCTCTCAGGGGCCCTGATATGGGCACCTGAGAAATTGCTCCCATCACTGCTTCACCTATTTCCCCTTAGGTTGCTACTGTTCCTGGGGCTCCACAGAACCTTAACCACCACGAGTATATGCCCTTTTAGAACCAGAAGGCATCACAACCCTTGTAACTTAGTGCCTAATTAGAAATGAGCAGAAGTGTGAAAACCTTCCTACAAGCAAGTCTCCCCTAAGCAAGCAAGCTTCCCTTAATGGGCTCCAGTGAGGCCTATTAATGGATGGGGAAGATCTTAAATTCCATTAACATTACAAGCTCACAGCTCTGGGACCAAACATACAGACTTATAATCACTACTCATATCATATCAAATTGATTAATAGTGATTGGAATAGAGTAGGGATCTTCAATGAGTTGATTTGCTCACAGCACTTTATACCACCCCAAGGAATTCATATTATTATTTGAAGTCCCCTTCATGGTGCCCTTATCAAAGTTTATAGGTTCCCCCCAAATTTAGCAATCATCAGTGAGGGTCTACAATCTGTATTGTACATTATTAATACCCCAATTATTGTTTAGCCATAGTGGTAGCTATTTGCTGCAACATACAATTGTACAATGCTTCCCATGAGGCATTGACAGGGTATTGGATTTGTAGTCAAGAAAACCTGAATTCAAATCCTGATTCATATACTTACCAGCTATGTGACCCTGGAAAAGTCCCTTAACTTCTGTCCTTTTCAGTTCCTTCATCTGTAAACAGGCATAATAATATCTCATAGGGCTGCCATAGGGATCAAATGAGATAATGTATGTAAAGTGCTTTGCAAACCTTAAAGCACTATGTGCTAGCTATAATTATTATTATGAAGCTCAAATCTGCTCATTTGCTTGCAGAGTCTGTACTACACAGGGCATTACGAATGTTAGATCCCCTCAAAACATCAATTTATCCTACACGCTTCCCCTCCCCCACCAAAATCTATATAGCCTAGCTTAAAAAAAAATAGTGCCCCAGATGAGTGCTCCGAGCCATAGCTCTCCACTCTGCATCTGCTACTTGGCCACAGAACAAGGTGCTCCTCTCAAATAAAGCTCTCACCCTAAATCTCACCACTGAACTGCTGAGTCAAGCCTTGCTGGACACCACGACCCTCAGATTTCTCTCCCTGGAGGCCTCTAGTGTGGATGCCAAAGTCTTCCTTTAGAGAGGGAAGAAACTGGACCTTTCTGGGCCCTTTTACTTTTCACTCTGCATCTGCTGCTCTGCCTGGGCTCAGCTCTATAGAACAAGATGCTCTAGTTCAGGCACCTCCTGGCCTACCACGCCTTTCCTGCTGCCTTTTGTATGTTGTCTCCTCCTTTTTAGTTCCTTGAGGGCAGGAATTGTCTTTTTATTAATTGTATCCCAGGCACTTAGCACAGTTCAAGGCACATAATAAGCATTTAAGAAATGTTTATTGCATTGGATTGGACTGGACTGCATTGGATTGGACTGGATTGGACTAGATTAGACTAGACTGGCTTGAATTGGATGGGACTGGATTGGATTAGAATGGATTGGACTGGCCTGGATTGGATTAGGCTGGATTGGACTGTATTTGGATAGCTGTGAATTTACCCCAGACTGGGTTTGAACTGGAATTATTTTTTCTTAATACCATCAAAATGGCTTGAGTTTTGTCCCCCTATTCTGAGGACATCTCTTTCTTTCTATATGAAATATCTGAATTTAACTTATTTCTGTCTCTCTGTGAGGGGACTTTTAAGTAAAATTGCCTACAAGCAACAAGGATATTACTAATAAGCATTTTGAAATTAAAGCATACTTTTAGAAAGTATATCCCAGCCTTGCAAAACACACAATCCCAGAATGTATAACAATGGATATTTTAGAACAGAGACTCTCAGAAAGTTGCTTGCAGAGGTGGCTAGGTCTTGTTCATGAAAGAAGAAACTGGAAGATAAGTGAGATAGAAGTAAAATTCTAATTGTGAGCATGTCCTCCATCTTTAGAAGGAACACATGAAGAAGGTGTTTCCTAAATCCTGGCTTGTTTCCCAGCCAGTTTTCATTCAGAGAGATCATGAAAGCAATTGTAACTCTATGGACCCTGAAGAGGTATGGTCTCTGTGGTGCTGAACGAATCTGGGTTGAGGAGACTGGCCCCCTCTGAGACATTATCCCTCTCCTTACTGACAGGGTTTGGGTTGCTGGGAAACCTGAAATGTCAGGGAACAGGGTGATGTTCATTTGGAATGAATTCACACATTCAAACTATCTTCCAATCAAGTGACAAGGTCTACTGTAACACCAAAAGAAGCAGGCAATGTTCCTAGAGTAACTCAATTGGGGTGAGACTTGCTTACATGAAAAGAGGACAGTTAAAGGATCTGAATGGAATTGAAGAGTGGTAAATGGTCTGCGGTGGGCCAGGTGCTACAGTGAAAAGACTATCAAGTAAGCTAATTAGGTGATATGGGTAGGCTGGGGTGGGCCAGTTACCTTGGGAGTCGGTGCCAGTGTTCTGGGCTGCTGACACGTATGGGAAAATTCAGGGACTGGGTCACTTTGAAAGGCTTGGTCTTTTCCTTTAGGGGTCCAGGCCCCATCATCCCATCACCACCTGCAATGCCATGCACAAGCAGCTTTCCAGAAGAATACTACAGTGAACAACTTTTCAGGTTCTGATTACAGTTATATTGAACCCTCTATTCCATAACAAATCAAAGTAAAACATTCACAGTAAATCAAAGTACAGCATTTACAATATAACAGCTTATCACAGAAAATGGCCACACAGTTTCCACTACAATGGTCACAAAGTTTTGGACAAAGAATAATCATTCAGTAATTCAATCATTGAATCATCTTAATCATTCAATCATCCTTAGGGAAGTTTGCCTCCTTCCCCTAAACCAGAAGGGTCAAACATGTTACAGAGGCCCAATGAAAGGCCACATACATTACTTAGCAGCAACAAGCCCCCATTAAAGTGTAATTGGGAAATATTTAACAAAATAATTCAAAATACAATAGATCAGAGATAATGTTAATAGGTGATTTTCTAAGTCATTATGCAGCCCAAAGGGATCCTTTTGAATGATTTAATGCCCCCCCCCTTTCTATTTGAGTTTTATGGCTCTAAACCACAAGTTCACAACCTTTTTTCTGTTATGGATCCCTTTGGCAGTCTTGTGAAGCCTGTGGATCTTCTCTCAGAATAATGTCCTTAAATTTGATTTTAGAATCAAATGCACAAAATTACAAAGGAAATCAATTATATTGAAATACGGTTATCCAAAATATTTTTTTAAGTTCATAGACTCTAAGAGCCCTTGCACTAGACAAATAGAGTGATAGATGGGTATGTCTATCTATATATACATATATATGTGTGTGTATAATATATATATAAATGTACATATATGTGTGTATAATATATAAATGTACATATATTTGTATATATAAATTATATATCATCTCCCTGTCTATATATGTATGCACTGTATATATAGAGAATGTTTTAGCAAGCCCAGAAGTAAAAAATGAAAGAATAGTGGAGAGGGAGTGTGCTGCCATGGGTTCCCCTGGATCCCTCTACCCCAGCACATGAACCTGTTACATATGGTGATTTTGCCCCCAACAATCACAGTGTGTTCAAAATGCTACATAAGCATGTGAGGATGTGAAATGTTTTGTGTCCATTTAGTAAGATCTATTTTCCTATCCCTACCTAAGCACACTTACAACACTAATAGGAAAAGTCTTAGTGTAAGTGGAATTGAAGCATCTCACTGAAGACAGCATTCATATCCCATCCATCTCTGCTTCTGCTTCAGTCTAAGCCCCCTGTGCAATAGCTTCCACCTCAGTCCTCGCCTTGCATGGCCTTGGGAGTACTAACAGTCGCTACCTTAGCCCGGTCACCACAATTTTAGAGACCTCTCTCTCTTTCTCATCACTACTCAACTGCTTCCTTTTTGATCTTACAAATCTTTACCTGATTCTTATCCCCAGGTCATAATAGGAAAGTAAAACCTTTTCTACTCTTCCTGTATTGAATATATCCACGGATGAAGAGTAGAAATGATGAAGAACAGACGGGTGGATCTTAGTGTCCTGAAAGAAATCACTCAGGCAGTCTCCAAGTTAAAGAAAGGCGTTTATTGGGGTAACATACCCAGCAGGCCTGCTTCCATAGGAGGCAGAGCAATTTGCCCGGTTAAGAGTCTGACTGAATACAGCTTGATGGAATAGGGGAAATGGGAACAGGAGAGCAGGCAAGCACGGCTCTGGAATGCCTGGGCTATTGAGTAGTCCAGAGGTGTCTTTGCCATCCAGATAAGCAAGGAAAACAGAAAAAGGGGAAGGGCTTTTCAGGGATGTCATGTAGTTTGGGGGTGCTTTGTGAAAGCACACAGCCAAGTCCACGGTAGGGGCTTTGATGCATAGGCTTCTTTGATCACTTTTCTGGCTGGTCACACCCTGTATCTTATCTCATATTTCACATTCTGAATACTGCACTCCATCTGCCCTGAGCACTCCTTTCTACCTCATCATCTGCTAACTCTGTTTTTGTTTTTTTTTAATGATTTTTTGGAGGGTAATTGGGGTTAAGCCCACGGTCACATGGCTAGTTTTTGTGTTTGTGTGTGTGTGTAAATGCTACCTCTGTTTTTAAAAATATATTTTATTGATGCCTTTTTTCTTTCAATCATAGTCAGTTCTAAGGAAACTCCACCCTTCCAAACGGAACCCTCCTGACTAACCAAGAAAAACTCAAATACTCAAATGGATTTGGGGTCTCATCGTTTTAGATATTCCTTCTAACTATGCCTGCTTTACTGTGTGGTAGAGGCCACACCCCAGTAAACCATCTCAGCAGAGATGCGAAACCAGATTGAGGGTAACAGACAGGCCTCAAACCTGACAGTGACTTGGGGGAAGTCTCCCCCAAGGATGTAAAGTCTTTCCTCCCAGAATGGGTGGATAAGATCAGCTTGTTCCAGTGGCCATGAAGGTGTCCGAAGCAGATGCCATGGAGTGCTTGGAGTGTGGTCGGACGCTGCATCTTGGCCATCCCCAGTTGTCCTGACCTTTGTCTTGCCACTGGACTTCAGTGATGCAGGAAAAGAGAGTAAGGCTGACGATTTTATGCAGCTCTGCCTCACCCACATCCAATTCACACAGAAGTCTAGAAATCACCCTGGATGTCACTGGTCCCTTTTGAAAACAAAGGAGGAACAACACATTCTGCTCTGAAGCACTTCCAGCAACTGGAGTGCTGGTATTTGGTTTATTCTTTTGTATCTTGTGTACTTGACATCCCAGAACAATAACAGTAACAATAATAGTGCTCTAAAAGTTTAAAAAGATTTTTCACATGTTTATCTCATTTGAGAAACAGCCTAAAAGGGTGTTACTTACTTTGTTGTACACTCTTTGTCAAGATGATTGTCACAACACTAAGTAGAACTGGCCTAAAACCCTAAGTCGCCTTATTTATTTCTTAAAGTCATAGGAGTTGTCACAACACACTGGTTGGAGTGTCAACCCAGTGTTATCAATAGAACCCAATTTACTAGCATTTCAGGGTTCCTAGAAGGCTTTCACAGCTACCATAGCCAGCTCAGGGCACACAGAGTCCCCACCCTTGCTGAAATCCCCCTTCTCTAACATTGAGCTCCCCTCAAATCACAGATAATAGGTTGGGCTTTAAGGTAATTACTATTGATATTATTATCAATAATTTGTTATGATGATTTATTATCAATTATTTACTTCTTAGCAGTAGTAGATTATTGTCATCAATAGCAATATTACTCTCATCCCATTTATCGTATCATCATTAGCATAGGAGGCTGATATTAGTTTCTTTCACTGTATAATGATGTTATAACACATTGTCATTAGCCTTTAAGGAACAATATTACTATATAGAACCCTAAATATAAGTTCAATCATTTAAATTGAATATTCCAAACAATATCTACAAAATATTATAACAGCCTGCCCTCATCAAATTTGTGTCTTAGGATTTGGGGTATTTAAATACAAATGATTTAGTCTTTGCCCAAGGGAAGCATAAGAGGCTGATCCTATCACCACTGGGTTTGGGAGGGTAGTAGGGTGCTAATTTTATGTCTGTATCTGAAGTGTTATCCTGGACCTCCTGCTGCCCCTTCTTAAGAAAATTAAACCAATGGTAGGGACCCATTGAATTTCATTGAATCTCACCTCAACTCCACTAATTTCTTCAACTGTTCATTCAGAGCAAAAAATAACAGCAACACTTCTAGGGTAGCCAAGAACTTAAAACAAAGTGAGTGCCCATTAATTGGGGAATAACTTGGCAAATTGTAATGTATGATACAAGGATGTGCTGGAGCTGGGTCAAACCAATCTACTGCTAAATTTTTAGTGTGAGCATTTACACCTCAGAAATTGGTAAGCACTGCAAATCAAGGTTTGATTGATTATTTATATTTAAGAAAGTGATGGAGAAAACATTAATAATTCAGAATAAACTTAAAGTATGCCTTGCCTACTTTTTTTGGAGTGCCAATTGCTAAACATATATCAACACACCTCATATATGAATATATAAGATAGTGTTGCACTGTAAGAGACGTGAATGTAACAAATATAGAGAAACTGCGGAAGATGTACACTGACAGAAAGTGAAGTAATTAAACCAGAACAGTTTACACAATGACCATAGTAATGGAGAGGAAAACAACACTGAAAGACATCAGAAGCCTGATCTATACTGGGACCAACTGTGGCTTCAGAAGGTTAATGGCAAAGCTTGCCCTCCTCTTCTTAAAGAGATTGTAGACCATAAGTTCCAAAGGAAACATATTTTCACACACATGCAATACATTGTTTTGGTTAAATGTACTATATTATAAGAGAGGAAAGAGGAGGGGGAAGGAAGAACAGAAGAGTCATCAGGAAATAATAGCAAGGTATAATGTTAATGGAATAGGAAGATCCTCCCTTTCCATCAATAGGCCTACGTGACCACATATGTCCCCTTTTGCCTTGGAACAGGAGCTATGTCCCCCAGTCTAGAGGTACACAGGTATTTCCATCACTGATGGTCTTGCTGTTTTCACAGCTGTGATACATCCTGAGTCACATAGAGTCCACTGGGGAAGGAACTTGCCTAGAGATGATCTTGCTTAGGGCAGGCTTGCTTGTAGGAAGGCTTTCACACCTTTTGGTACTAAGCTAATTAGGCACTGATTCAGAGGGTTGGGGTGCCTTTTGGCTCTGTGCCTATCAAAAACTAAATCTATTGGGAGGTTGGTATTTTACTTTGGGGGCTTGCTCACGAGAAGGACGTTTTGATTCCATGGATGGGATTCTGAACAGTCATTTGTTAAGAGGCACCCCCCCAACACAAACACACACACACACACACAAACACACACACTACTCAGATGTTGATGCTCTCTCATTGCAGTGGTGTATGTAGATGGTTGTATTATTCTGTTTAGATAGTTGGAACCCTGTCTATTGGATTCTTTCTTGGACTACTTATCTGTTAATCAAAGTATGATTGTTAACCCCTTTAAAACTGTCTTTCCTTTAGAAAAGCAGATCAAAGAACCTATGCTAGCAGCCCACCCTGTGTGCTAATGTGGTTGCTAATACACAAGGATTTTTTTTTAAGAACAGCAATAAAACATTTGTTCTTTAAAAAAAAGAATAAACTCCACTTTAAAAGTACTTCTGCAATTACAGGGTTTAGAGCTTGAAGTGGCCTAATATAGGCATAGGCTCATTGGCATCATTATAACCATCCGAGTTATAAGAAGTAAAGACAGAATTTGAACATAGGTCCTCTGACTCTAATTCAAACCCCTCATTTTAAAAATCAGCAAACTGAGGCCTAGAGAGATGAACCAACTTGTACTAATGTTACCCAGGTATTAAGTGGCAAAATTTAGATTTGAACAGAGGCCCTCTGACTGCAAATTCAGGGCTCTTTCCTTCTAAAAGTATATTACTCTGAATATACCCCTAGAAAGTAAAAACCTTCTCTCTAATGGATGACTTATTTGTCAAGAGGTCTTAGAGACTAATAACGGCTTTTTTAAGGGTCTTTTGTTGTTGTTGTTACTGTTGTTTTTGGTTGCTGTGATGAGAGTTTGGTGATTCTGCAGTGTCTCCCTTGCATTTATTTTGCTCATTTCACCCAGGCCAAGCCCACTGATTTGTTTACAGCAGTGCTTCCTGCAGTCATCACCATGTCAGGGGGGTAAGATTGACTTGGAAGAGAATGCATCTGAGACTAATCTTAACATGCCATGGTAGTTTATAGCCTTATTCAGCCCACTCTGACTTTGCTGATTGGAAGCAGGTGCTCCCCATTAGACACAAATGATGATGTAGTTCTCACAGGATAAGTTCACCTTGTGGATGTTTCATAACATACTCAAGCCCTTTGCTGCATAAAAACTTTTTTCTATATTGGCTGATTTCATCTGACTCACTGTTTACAGCATATTTGGTTTAAGGGAAGTAAGGGAACTTGGTGAATAAGAAGATTCATGAGCAATGGGTCTTATTTTTTTTAATAGTATTTTATTTTTTTCCCAATTACATGTAGAGAAAATTTTTAACATTCTTCTTTTTTTATTTTGAGTTCCAAATTTTCTCCCTTCCTCCCTCACCTCACCCCTCCCTAAGACAGTAAGCAATTTGATATAGATTATCAATGTGCAATCATGTAAAACATTTCCATATTAGAGCTTTGTGCTTTAGTCTACACAGTGCAGAAAACATTCTCCAATAGCAAACTAGGCATCTGGAGACACGTATTCACTGGTTCAGTTCACTAAGGTAGTGTTTAGCACATTATTATTTTAGCCCACTTACATAATAACAACAGCTAGCATTTAAAGAGCACCTACTTTGTCCTAGGGACTATGAGAAGTGCTTTATAAATATTGTCTCATTATCTCACAACCCTAGGAGGTAGGTGTTATTATCTTCATTTTATAATTGAAGAAACTGGGTCAGACAGAGATCAGTGTCTTGCCCAAGGTCGCATAGTAAATGTCTGAGACTGTATTTGAACTCAGGTCTTCCAGACTCCAGAGCCAGCACTCTGTACACTTCACCACCTAACTACCCAATAGTATAGCCCTCTTCTAGGGCCTCAAAGACAATAACTCATTTCTATAGCACTGTAAGATCTATAAACTAGGGGCGGCTAGGTGGTGCAGTGAGTAGAGCGCCGGCCCTGGAGTCAGAAGGACCTGAGTTCGGATCTGGCCTCAGACACTTAACACACACAAAAAAAACCTAGCTGTGTGACCTTGGGCAAGTTACTTAATCCCAATTGCCCTCCAAAAAAAAAAAAAAAAAGCAAAAAAAAAAAAGATTTATAATATCTACACCTCCCAACCATGGAGATAATACAAAGATAATCATATCTGTTTTCAAGATGAGGAAGCTAAAATTCTGAGAAGTAAAGTGATCTATTCCTGTTTGTACAGTGTCCCAGAAAAAAATTCAAACCCAGGTCCTCCTGGTTTCTAATCCACTGGTCTTTCCACTGCCCCCCACTGGTACCGCACTGTCATAACACGTCAAGTGCTACACTAGGGCATGAATGATTAATATAAGTCAAATTCCATTACAATAAAAGCTATTAAATTTGAATCTCTCATACATATAACAAAAATATTTTCAGCAATATTTTCTTCAACTCATCAAGTATTCATTGAATGCCTATTTGCTACAACAAAACTCCAATAGAGTGAAATTCCTTCAGAGTGAAAAATTCCCTTAGAATTTATAGTAATGGGATTTGACCTGTTTCAGAATGTTGTATTAATGTGTTTACCACATTTTGGAGCAATTAAAGCAATCACAATTTATTGTTCTGAAATGCATCAAAATAAACTTCTAGTGCTGAAGATAATGATACATGTTGCACACTCATCTTGCCCCCTTTCCCTCAAAGCCTCTAAATTGCTACAAGGGAGACTATTTAAGGGAAATCCAGGCTCTGGTTTTTCTAGACAATTGCTCTTTAAATCTGGGAGAAAAAAAAAAGAAATAACAGGACTCAAGAGGGCTGAGTCTTTTTCTCCAAGATGAGAAAAAAAAATCCATTAGCTAAAGAATATGGAAAAATCACAGAGTAATTTAGTGTTATGGAATGAACTGCTTGCCTCAAACACAGGTTCATCCTAGGTAATATGTCTTTTGGCTAGTCCCAAAGTTTAGATTTCTTAATTTGGGAATCAGCCTGGCAAACCAGAATGCCAATTTTGAGACACAGCCAGAAACACGCCTACATCCCATTGGTTAGACCAAACGAAGCCATACTAGGGGGAGGTGGAGTAGGTAGCACCTGAAATTAAGTGAGGCAACAGTCAAATGATAGGCCACAAGCATAGATCAAATTCAGGGTCAAGGCAGGTTGCTGGCATGTTCAATCGATAAAGTCAGAAAAGGCAAGGGTGAAGAGTTATCAGGTCAGGCAAAGAGTTCTAGGCCATGGGTTCAGAGAGGAGTCAGTGCTGCTGAAGAAGAATTGCTCTAATATATTGACTCAGGACTGATGTGAACTTTTAGCTTGAAAGCTTCAGGACTATTCAGTTGTCCTCATCTTCCAGATCAAGGACTCAGCCCTTTTGCATGTCATGGATCACATGTAACAGTCTGGTGAAACCTAGGAATCCCTTCTCAGAATAACATGTTTAATGAATAAAATAAAATCCATAGGATTACAAAGGAAACCAATTATATTGAATATAGTCTATTGACAAGAAGTCTATGATCTAGCAGCTGGTCTAATAACAATAATTTCAAAGTAATGATGAGTGTAAATTATATTTCAAGAGAAATGCAACAACTGTAATATGGTATGAAGACATATGTGGTTTTTACTGTTGACAAAGTCACAGCAACTGCTAAGGCTCCTTGTGGTTTATTGCCTGCATTAAGATTAAAAGATATGCTCCATTTCAGTTAGAACTTAGTAAAAATAAAAATTTAATTTTTTTCCCATCAAAGTTCATGGAGGCTCTGAAATGTACCCCAGGTTAAGAACCCCTCTTACAGATGGATATCCCTAATTGTGGTTGTTAAATAGTCCTCATTAATGTTTTTCTGGAGTTAAGGAATCATAGTTGCTCCAGACCATTCTCCTCCCCCCACCCCTCCATTGCTGCTCCCAAGGACTTTTGATATTCTAATTGTGGCTAAAACAATGACCTCCTGTTCAGGTATAGGACCTAGATTTTGAGATGGAAGACCTCAGAGGTCATCTAGTTTAACCCCATCACTGAGAACCAGAAATGTTAAGTGAGACCTGACTTGAAAGTTTATAAGGATTGGGAAGGAAGTCGATGATGTTGTGGGAATGGGGTGGGGGTGGGAGGGATTGTGGGGGAGAGTCATTGGTGTCAGACCAGTCAGGAGTGGCACTATTATCTTCATCTGACCTTTGTAGCCTAGGGCCAGCACTTTAAAATTTCCACTTATCTATTTTTAATGCTGAAATATCATAGTTGATCTATGTGTAGACTCACTCATTACTGGCTATAAAGCTATATTAATGTTTTTCAGGAGAGTGCTATACCCTAAGCTAAGTATTATATTATTATCATCAGTACTGAACCATATCCAATTGGAAGGATAACGTATATTCTTTCAAGGAAATGGTCATGAGAACCTAAATGAAGGTGACTTTTTCCCCAAAGTATGACTATAATTGATGAAATTGCCTGACATCTCACATTCCTGTTAGTGACAAGCTAACTTCTATTTAAAATTTTTTAAAGTTAGAATGAAATACTGTGAGGAAAAGATTATGTTTTTAAGTAACAACACTAGGAAATGGATATTAATGTCTTTTTCCTAACTGAAAAGAAATGAGTATTTCTCCATTCTTTTACATTAGCCAAGGGATAGTAATATGACAGAATGTTCACAAGTAATTTTGAAATGTAATTCTTTTTTTGTTGTTATTGCTATTCCAGATTCTCAGGTTTATAGCTAGTAATTGGCCAGATGAAGAACTCCACTAAGTGAATTTTTGGCTGCATGCCATTTTCTAAGTATACTGAGTAAAAGAGTATCAGAAGGTATAAAATTTGAGAACTGTCTCATTCCAAAAGGGAGCAATTTTTCCTTCTGTGGGGACAAGAACAGGGCAAGAATCACAGAAGGAGGTTTTTTTGGTTAAGGTAGCACTACTTTCTTTCCTTGTTGTAGGAATTTTCCCAGAATATATGTACTCTGAAATGAAGAATATTAAGCACTAGACTTAGGATGGAACAAAGAAAAGTAAAATTAAAAAGCCCTACTTAGAAATTTATTTCTTGAGTGTTTTTGTCTTATTAATAAGCTGCTCAAGAGCCTTAGCAGAGAAATATTCAAAAGTACCCAGTCCCACAGAAATTCAATTTCTTTTTCCATTTTAAAAATTAAAGGTTTTCAGCAGTAATAAGGAACGTTTTGCAGTCTGGAGTTAAGAACAGCTGTATAACATTGCCAGCTAGTGGTCAGTGGACTACAGAACACAGTAACTCAAAACAGCAGGAATTCCCTATTTTGAAAATACTTAGTAGCTATTTAAGAAATAATAACCATAATCATTAAAACAAGTCCTGAAAATTAACCTCTAAGCAGAGTGCACATTAATTAGCCTATAAAATAGTAACATTTTAAATACATTTCAATAGTTTAGGATACATTTATCTTTATGGGACAGACATCCTTGGATAGCCTAAAAAGAAAAAGACAGCTCATTTAGCGAATATAGATAGTGGCATTATTTTGTTATTGCCCTGTGTCAGAGGCACAATTTTTGCATGGAATCATGGTTATAAATGATTCAAAATAAAGAGAGTAAAGCAGAGACAGATAAAAACCCAAAGAAGGGTGGGTGAAGTGGAAAGGATGCTGAGTACAAACAGTAGCAGACTGAAAGAATTCAAATTAAAGTTACTTTTAATTTTTAAGGCAAGAAGGCCTTAGGTATAATCTATCCACACTTCTTTTTATGAATGAGAAAGCTGAGGATTTCACTCAAGGTCACAGTCAGGGACAAAACCAAGTTAAGAGCATGGTCTCCCAACTCTTTGGTCTTCACAACAGAGCAGCCTGCAACACTCTTAAGTGCAGCCTGAACCAGATTAATATGTAAGTGGGAAATACTCAACAAAATAAAAATAGAACATAGATAATGTTCACATATGGTTCTCTAACTGTCTCATACTTCCATTTAAGCTTGACGTCACTGTTTCCCTACTATATTCTTATTTTCTCCTTCACTTTATGCACTTTGTATCAATTCTATCTTTCAACAAATTGGGCCAAAATATAGAGTCACTTGGGATTGTCATACTTTGGTACATTAATGAATATCTGATCCCATGGAGGAGGTATTCCTGTCCTTGTGTATACAGCACAAGCCATCCATGCCTTCTCATCTTGTGTGACTTTTGTTGATTCCTCCCAGAAATCTTCTACAAAAGTTCCCCCATTATACTGAATTCTTTCCTCTGTGTCTTTTGACATGCTATAAATACAAGAGGAGCACATGACTCTGTCAGTTATCCCTCTATCTTCCTACTTGATCAGTCTGCTAACTTTTAAAACCATGTATCTCTTTGGTCTTATCCTCTATGACACTTCTTCTATGCAATGTTTCAATAATAATAGTTTGTAGTCTATTTATATCTAGCATGTACCTCCCCATTGATCTTTAGGTAACCCACAATTTTAATTCCATAGAGATCATGGTGGTTCCATGATTCACAACCACATAGCAACCCTGGAAGAATAATATTAATGATTAAAAAGTTGAGCCATTTCTCAATGGGTCAGAGGATAGAAAGAGTTCTCTTTTTTTCTTTAAGCAATTGGGGTTAAGTAACTTGCTCAAGGTTACATGGCTAGTCATTATTTATGTGTGGGTGCTCATTTTCTGAGGCCGGATTCGATCCCAGGTTATCCCAACTCTGAGGCTGGCGCTCTTACTCACTGCGCCACATAGCTGCCCCAGTAGAAAGAGTTCTTAAAAGAATTACAAATTATTCATATTTGTATGAAAGACTGTTTCAAACTTCTAATAATAATAAATGCAAATGAAAACAACTCTCATGTTTCATACTTAACAAATGGGAAAAGATGGCCAAAAAATACATAACTCAGTCATGTTGGATTGTGGGAAGACAGACATACAGATGTACTACTGGGGGAGCTGTAAATTGGTCTAACCATTCTAGAAAGTCAGTTAAAATCCTGCCAAGAAAGTGACTAAAATGGGCGTAGCCAAGACAGCGGAGTAGAAACAGCACATCCAAGGTGCTTTCCCCCCAGATCACCTCCAAACCATGTAAAAGGGGACTCTGAGCAACATCTGGAGCCCCAGCACCCACAGAACGACTCAGAGAAGCTAACCTCCCGCTGAGCACAGCCCAGCAGCCCTGCAGGAAGCGGCCAGTGCAGCACTCTGGGAGCTGACAGCACAGCACGCTGGGAACCTACAGGGCAGCTCTCTGAGAGCCAAGCTTAGGCCCGCTTGAGACTTGGTTTTAGGCCCAGGGCGGCCAGGCCAGCAGCCTGCTGGAGGGACCCCAGAACACCAGCAACTTTGGCAATTCTAGAATTATCAACACAGACATGACTAGGATAAAGTGAGAGGTTAGTGTCCTATGGACTTTGGGACCAGTATTTGGGGAACGTGTCGGCTTCCTCCCCTGGGGGCTAGAAGCCGCTCAGGAGACACGCCATATTGCAGTTTCGGTGGTAGGTCCAGCCCCTGCCCGGGGAACTGTCGCTCTTGCATTAATCTGCTTGGATCTGGATTGTGATCTGGGGGGGAGGTCTAGGGTGGGCATCCAACTTGCCAGAACTGGAAGTTGTGAAGACCCCAACATTCGGGACGGAAGCTCCCCTGTCTGGTGACAGAGTCCTACTGTGTTAAAAAACCCAAAAGTCAAGTAATTAAGTGGCAACATTCCTAGGAAAAGGAAACAAAATGAACAGAAAAACGCAACATTAGACTCGTATTTTGGGGACAAAGAGGATGGAAGTATGGAACAGGAGGAGGACTGTGAGGTCAGAAATCCTGCTCCAAAAGCCCCAAAGGAAAATATGAGCGGGTTACAGGCCATAGAGGACCTTAAGAAGGACTTTAAAAACCAAATAAGAGAAGTGGAGGAAAAATTGGGAAGAGAAATGAGAAGGATGCAGGAAAAGTATGAAATGAGGGTCAACAGCCTGACTGAGGAAAACAACACCTTAAAAAATAGACTAACTCAAATGGCAAAGGAGGCCCAAAAGGGCAATGAGAAGGAGAATGCCTTAAAAAGTCGAATTTGCCAGATGGAAAAAGAATCTCAAAAGTTCACTGAGGAGATTCATTCATTCAGAGTTAGACTGGAGCAAATGGAACCTTATGACTTTATGAGAAATCAACATGCTGTTAAACAGATCAAAACAAATGAAAGAATAGAAGGCAATGTGAAATATCTCATGGGAAAAACCACTGCCCTGGAAAATAGATCCAGGACAGATCATTTAAAAATTATTATTATTTTTTTATTTTTAAAAGCAATTGGGGTTAAGTAACTTGCTCAAGGTTACATGACTAGTCATTATTTATGCGTGGGTGCTCATTTTCTGAGGCCGGATCTGATCTCGGGTCATCCCAACTCTGAGGCCGGTGCTCTTACTCTTACTCACTGCGCCACCTAGCTGCCCCTTTAGGGCAATTGGGGTTAAATAACTTGCCCAAGTTTACATGGCTAGGTTTTTGTTTGTGTGGATTAAGTGTCGGAGGCCGGCTCCGAACTCAGGTCCTTCTGACTCCAGGGCTGGCGCTCTATTCACTGCGCCACCTAGCCGCCCCTAATTTAAAAATTATTGGACTACCTGAAAGCCATGATCAAAGAAAGAACCTAGAAATCAACCTTCAAGAAATCCTCAAGGAAAATTGCCCTGATGTTTTAGACCCAGAGGGGAAAATAGAGGTTGAAAACATCCACAGATCACCTCCTGAAAAAGATCCCAAAAAGAAAACTCCCAGGAATATTATAGCCAGGTTCCAGAATCTCCAGATCAAGGAGAAAATACTACAAGCAGCCAGGAAGAAACAATTTCAATATTGTGGAA
The DNA here is from genome assembly GCA_011680675.1 of Gymnobelideus leadbeateri. NCBI lineage: Eukaryota > Metazoa > Chordata > Mammalia > Diprotodontia > Petauridae > Gymnobelideus > Gymnobelideus leadbeateri. The sequence goes on along the minus strand of WOXC01004413.1, from coordinate 14,766 downwards.
ACCCAATCAGAATAGCCCAGGACCTGGCAGCTTCTACAGTGAGGGATCAAAGGGCATGGGATACGATATTCCAGAGGGCAAAAAAGTTGGGATTGAATCCAAGTGTCACCTACCCAGCAAAACTGAGTATTTTGTTTCAGGGGAATATATGGTCATTCAGTGGAATAGAGGACTTTCAAGCATTCTTGAGGAAAAAAACAGAGTTGAATAGAAAATTTGTCATCCAGACACAAGAAGCAAGAGATGCCTGACAAGGTCATCAGGGAAAAGAAATCAAAAGGAACTTATCAAAGTTGACATATTTACATTCCTACATGGACAAATAATAACTGTGTCTGATGAAACCTTTCTCAGTATGAAAATAATTGAAGAAGGGTATATGGGCATATGAATACATATGTGAATGTGTGTATATATGTTTACAGTTATATATGGATAGAGGGTATAGGTTGAATTTGTTGGGAAGGGATGATACTCAAGGGGTGAAATTATGAGGTGAGAGAGGAGAGTGGCAAGAGGTGATGGGGAGAGACAGGGTAGGGTAAACTATCTCATGTAGAAGAAGCAAAGGGAAGTGGCTGCAGGGGAAGGGTAGAATAGGAAGGCAAAAAGGCAAAACCATATTCTCATTGAATTTGGCTCAGGGAGAGAATGACATACACACTAAATAGGATATCTCACCCTGCAGCAGAGTAGGGGGAAGGGGCATGAGAGGGGGGATGATGGAGGGGAGGGCATTCTGAGGGGGAGGGGAGGTTGGAAGTACCCAATTTCGAAGAGGGACAGGATTAAAATAGGGAATTGTTAGGGCTTAATTACAAAGACCTGAGCCCTGGATTTGGTGTGAGGGAGTGCAGGGCCTTGAAGGCCTGAGATGCCCGGAGGTGCTTTCTGCAAATTAGTAGATTAACTTTTCCTGTGCATTGAGAGTGCTTCATCCAATGGGAATGGTCTCCTCCCCCGACAGCCAGAGGTGTATATATAGAGCAAACTCCCAGAAGAGGGCAAGGAAGGAATTTGGGTATTCAGATAGCAGAGGAGTCTTGTAGCAGCCATCAAACAAACCTGTTGAGCCTGATCCTGAGTCTTGGTGTTCTGTTGTGCATTTTCCCTGTAGCTGGATCTACGGGACCGGAGATGTCCGAAGACCTGGTTATAGGTAAGGTCGGCCTGTTGGAACTGCAGCCTGAGAGGAGAACCCCAAAAGGGAATGGACCAGGCGGGGGTTGGGATGGGTGGGAGGGAATTATAAGCAGCCTTTTATAATATATTTACTATGGTAATGTTTTGCATAGCTATACATGTACAACACATATTGAATTATTTATCTTCCCAGAGGAAATGGGTGACAAGGGAGGAAGGGAATGGATCTGAAATTCGAGGTTTTAAAATTAAATATTTCAAATATGTAAAAATACTATTATCAATACTATTTTGCATGTAATTGGGAAATAAGATGTGCAGGCATTGGGGCACAGAGACTCACCTTACTCTAATGGAAAAGTCGAAGTGGGTATGGAAGAAGATATGGGAGAGAGCAGATTGGATGAGTGGATATCTTGTGGGACTGCTATTCTAGGGTGGTGGGTAGCGGAAAAATGGGGAAAAATTGTAACTCAACATCTGGCGGAAATGAATGCTGTAAACCAGAAGTTAATAAAGCATTTGTTTAAAAAAAAAGAAAGTGACTAAAATGTTCATACTTTTTGACCCAAAGGTCTCACTGTTAAGCATAAACCCTAATAATGTTAAAGATAGAAAGAAAGGTCCAATATCTATAAACATTTATTGTTTAAAATTTTTTTTGTTAGCAAGAAACTCAAAATGAAATAGAAACAAAGTGATTGGGGAATGATTAAACAAATCATAGTATGTGGAAGTGATGGAATATCACTGTAGTATTAAGAATTGGTAAATATCATGAAAGATTTTACATGAAACCATATAGAGTAAACATAACATGAAAACACATACAGTTATTAGAAAAATGTAAATGGAAAGAAAAAATAACAATAAAATCAAAACTGAACACTGCAATTTAGTGACCAATCTCAACACTAGAGAAAAGATAGGAGAATGTACCTTTCTATGTTTTTTTTCCCTTTTAGAGGGGGGAAGATAGGGTAATTGGGCTTAAGTGACTTGGCCAAGGTCAGAGGGTTACTTTTGTGTTAAGTGTCTGAGGTTGGATTTGAACTCAGATTCTCCTGACTCCAGGGTTGGTGCTCTATTTGCTGTGCCACCTAGCCACTCCCCTTTCTAACTTATTTGAAGGAGGGTGCCTATGCACATAGAATATGGCATATATGATCAGACTTGATTACTGTGTTAAGTAGTTTTGCTAAGCTTTTTTTTCTCTATTCCTTTTTTACTTTATGAAATAAGGGTGGTACTCTAGATGTAGAAGGGGGAAAAGATATATTTGCAAATGAAGATGACATAAAAACAAAAGATCAGCAAAATTTTTTCTTTAAGTTGGTCCCTTGTTTTAGGGAAAAATTTGGAGGTCATAAAATGCATGAGAGTTTTCCAAATACAATCAAGCCCTGTGTAATCCTCTTTTTATAAAATTCTGGACTCATATTATTGTCTCTCCAAATTGTCAAGCAGTTGGCAAGCATTTAGGGCAGCAAGGTGGCACAGTAGATAGAGTGTTGGACCTGGAGTCAGGAAGATCTGAGTTCAATATCAACCTCAGATACTTACTAACTGTGTGACCCTAAGCAAGTCACTTAATCTTCCTTGCCTCAGTATGCTCATTTGTAAAATTATCTGGAGAAGGAAATGGCAAACCACCCCAGGATCTTTGCTAAGGAAATCCCAAATAGGTGCAATAAATAGGGCACAGGCCCTGGAGTTAGGAGGACCTGAGTTCAAATCCAGCTTCAGACAGTTAACAATTACTAGCCATGTGACCTTGGGCAAGTCACTTAATTCCAATTGCCCCACCAAAAAGGAAAAAAAAATCCCAAATGGGATAACAAAAAGCCATACACGAATGAACAAAGGCAATAGCAAGCATTTATTAAGTGCTTACTATATGCCAGGCACTATGTTATACCCTGAGGATGCAGAGAAAGAAACAAATCATCTGTCCAAAATAGAAATACTGATGGATGAGCTCTATGTGCTGTCTATTCAATTGCATAGCATTGTTTAGAAGAGGCATTCTTCATTCATTTGGTTTTTCCTATGTGTATAGTTAGGTTGAATTCTTTTGAGTAATGATGAATCTCAATAAGAAAGCACTACAACATTCCAGACTTTGACAGTATTTTTATTTTTTAATTTTTTTTAATTTTTTAAAACAAATGCTTTATTAACTTCTGTTTTACATCATTCATTTCCACCAGATTTTGTGTTACAATCATTTTCCCCCAGTTATTCCCCTACCCCGACCTCCCAGAATAGCAGTCCCACAAGATAATCGCTTCCTCCAATCTGCTCTCTCCCATACCTTCTCCCATACCCCCTATGACTTTTCCATTAGAGGAAGGTGAATCTTTGTGTCCCAATGCCTGCACATCTTATCTCCCTATTACAAGCAAAAGAGTATTAATAATAGTATTTACATATATTTGAAACATTTAATGTTAAGACCTCGAATTTCAGATCCATTTCCTTCCTCCCTTGTCACCCATTGCCTCTTGGGAGATAAGTAATTCAGTATATGTTGTACATGTCTAGCTATGCAAAACATTATCATAGTAGATATATTGTACAAGGCTGCTTATAATTCCCTCCCACTCATCCCAGCCCCCACCTTGTCCATTCCCTACATGATCCTGTCCCTCTTTTATAGTGGGTACTTCCAACCTCCCCTCCCCGAAAAGGATGCCCTCCCATCCATCATCCCTCCTCTCATCCCCCTTCCCCCTATTCTGCTGCAGGTTGAGATATCCCATTTATTTTGTATGTCATTCTCTCCCTGAACCAAATTCAATGAGAATGTGGATTTGCCTTTTTTTTCCCTTCCTATTCTGCCCCTCCCTTGCAATCACTTCCCTTTGCTTCTTCTACATGAGGTAGTTTACCCTACCCTGTCTCTCCCCATCTCCTCTTGCCACTTTCCTCTCTCACCTCATAATTTTATCCCTTGAGTATTCTCCCTTCCCAACAAATTCAACCTATGCCCTCTATCCATATACACACACCCTTCTTCCATTCATAGTGAGAAAGATATCATCACTCACAGTTATTGTTTTTCCATATAGGAATGTAAATAGTTCGACTTTGATAAGTTCCTTTTGATTTCTTTTCCCTGATTACCTTGTCAGGCATCTCTTGCTTCTTGTGTCTGGATGTCAAATTTTCTATTCAGTTCTGGTTTTTTCCTCAAGAATGCTTGAAAGTCCTCTATTCCACTGAATGACCATATTTTCCCCTGAAACAAAATACTCAGTTTTGCTGGGTAGGTGACCCTTGGGTTCATTCCCAGTTCTTTTGCCCTCTGGAATATCATATTCCATGCCCTTCGATCCCTCAGTGTAGAAGCTGCCAGGTCCTGGGTTATTCTGATTGTGTTTCCACAATATTGAAATTGTTTCTTCCTGGCTGCTTGTAGTATTTTCTCCTTGATCTGGGGATTCTGGAACCTGGCTATAATATTCCTGGGAGTTTTCTTTGTGGGATCTTTTTCAGGAGGTGATCTGTGGATTCTTTCAACCTCTATTTTGCCCTCTGGATCTAAAACATCAGGGCAATTTTCCTTGAGAATTTCTTGAAGGGTGATTTCTAGGTTCTTTCTTTGATCATGGCCTTCAGGTAGTCCAATAATTTTTAAATTGTCTCTCCTGGATCTATCTTCCAGGGCAGTGGTTTTTCCCATGAGATATTTCACATTGCCTTCTAATCTTTCATTTGTTTGGATCTGCTTAACAGCATCTTGATTTCTCATAAAGTCATTAGCTTCCATTTGCTCCAGTCTAACTCTGAAGGAATGAATTTCCTCAGTGAACTTTTGAGATTCTTTTTCCATCTGGCAAATTCGACTTTTTAAGGCATTCTTCTCCTCATTACCCTTTTAGGCCTCCTTTGCCATTTGAGTTAGTCTATTTTTTAAGGTGTTGTTTTCCTCATTCAGGCTGTTGACCCTCATTTCATACTTCTCCTGCATCCTTCTCATTTCTCTTTCCAATTTTTCATCCACTTCTCTTCTTTGATTTTTAAAGTCTTTCTTAAGGTCCTCTATGGCCTGCACCCCACTCATGTTTTTCCCTGGGGCTTTTGGAGCAGGACTTCTGACCTCACAGTCCTTTTCCTGCTCTATGTCCCCAAAATAGGAGTCTAGGGTTGCATTTTTCTGTTTCCTTTGCCTTGGCATGTTGACACTTGATTTCCTGACTTTTGGGCTTGTTGCCACACTATGGCTTTAAGGCCAGATAGAGGAATTTTCGTCCAGAACGTGTGGGGGGCAACTTCCGTTTCTGGCAAGGTGTAAACCCACCCACGACTTCCACCCTAGATCACAATCCAGCTCCAGGGAGGTTAAAGCAAGAGCGATTACCCCCCAAGACTGATCGCTGGATCTCCCTACAATTAATTGCAGGCCAAGAGCTGGAGCTGCCTCTGAAAACTACAAAATTGCGAGTCTTCTCAGCAGCTTCTAGCTCCCAGGGGAGGGAGCCAACACATTCCCCCAAAAACAGGTCCCAAAGTCCATAGGACACTAACCTCTTACTTTGTCCTAGGCATGTCTATGTTGATAATTCTGGAGTCGCCACAGCTCCTTGAGTTCTGGGGTTCCTCCAGCCGGCTGCTGGCCCTGCCGCCCTGGGGCTAAAACCTCTGCTCACGCGTACCTTGGCTCCGCTCGGCTCCTCTTCCTGTGCTCTGCGAGTTGTGCCCTGCCAGGTCCCAGACCGCTGTGCTGGTCCTTCCTGCGGGGCTGCTGGGCTGTCGTCAGTGGGAGGTTAGCTTCTCTTTGTCGTTCTGTGGGTGATGGGGCTCCAGAAGTTGTTCAGAGTCCCCTTTTACATAGTTTGGGGGGAATCTGGGGGCAGAGTGGCTTGGATGAGCTGTTTCTACTCCGCTGGAGTCGCCACAGCTCCTTGAGTTCTGGGGTTCCTCCAGCCGGCTGCTGGCCCTGCCGCCCTGGGGCTAAAACCTCTGCTCACGCGTACCTTGGCTCCGCTCGGCTCCTCTTCCTGTGCTCTGCGAGTTGTGCCCTGCCAGGTCCCAGACCGCTGTGCTGGTCCTTCCTGCGGGGCTGCTGGGCTGTCGTCAGTGGGAGGTTAGCTTCTCTTTGTCGTTCTGTGGGTGATGGGGCTCCAGAAGTTGTTCAGAGTCCCCTTTTACATAGTTTGGGGGGAATCTGGGGGCAGAGTGGCTTGGATGAGCTGTTTCTACTCCGCCATCTTGGCTCTGCCCCCAGCATTCCAGACTTTGATACAATCAGTGCCATGTAATGTATAAACTGGTATATTTGAAGGTACTTCTCTATAGGAATCCCTTCTGGTATCCTGGCTGCCATGTTATTTCCAGCAGTTTCCCTGTTATGACCCTACATGGGGTCTCCCCTTCCCCCACCACTACCTTCCCTTTTTAGCATCACTTTCTGGTCCTGGAGGGCAGGGACAATGTCTTGTGCTGTTTTATGTATCTTCAGGACGTAGCACAGTGCCTGGAATATAGAACATGCTCAATAAATGCCTTCTCTCTCTATCATCTATCTTAAGTTTCTTACAGCTGTATCATATTTTTCCATCAAATCTTCCCCATCCTCTACTGTGACTACCGATATGTTGAAGTCACTGATATTAAAAGAAATGTTGATTACTTTGTTAGGTCATATCATGTTCTTTGTAGAATTTCTCTTCCTCCTGCAATTTTTAAAAAAAAACTATGTCTGTGATGGCATAGGGACTTCATAAGAAAATTTCCTCTTTCAATACAGAGTGATAACTACTCAGCCATTTATAGAGTTGCTTGGGACCCTAGGAACTTGAATAAATTTAGCAGTATCATTTAGTCAATGGCCATCAGAGTAGACCTTGAACCCAGATCTTCCTTGAAGACTACTTTCTATCCACTACGCCAATCTTTCACGATGTTGGTACATAAGCTTCAATTATCTTCAGAGTGGTCTTTCTGGTAATATCTATCATAAGCACTGCAAGATGAGAACTATATTTCTTCTTGCCTTTGAATGTATGATTAAAAACCAACTTTATTTCTTTCAAAGGGATTCAAAGGGCAGAGGGTAAGGAGGAGGACCAGAGTATAAATGCATGAAAAAATAATTTACTTTAAAATTTTTGATAATCTAATTTTGTAATGTCTCCAATTATTTTAAAGGAAAATAATATCCCTTCATGATGAATAAATGTAATAATAGGTTTGGAGAGAAAATCCCTTAGAATAGCTTAAACTACTTCAAGACAACTTGAGTTAAAGAAATAGGGAAACACAAAGTCAAAAAAAATCCAAATCCAGAAAGTATGATTCACTATATTATTCATTGTATACAGAATTGCTGTTCCTGGTGGAAAGACTGTTGTGTTTGATTTATATAAGGCTTTACTACAGATTGTATGGAATCTAATAAATGAAAATGACATCTTGAAAATGAATAGCCTAAAAATTAGCAGCTAACACAGCACAGTGCATAGAGTGCCAGGCTTGGAGTCAGGAAGATTTGAGTTCAAATCTGGCCTGAGATACTTACTAGCTGTCTGACCCTGGGCAAGTCACTTAACTATGGGTGCCTCAGTTTCCTCATCTATAAAATGAACTGGAGCAGGAAATGGGAAATCACTCCAGTGTCTTTGCTAAGAAAATCTCAAATGGGGTCACGAAAAGTCAGTCATGACTGAAACAACTGAACAGCAACAAAAAAATTGGCAAGAGAAAAAAAAATTTAGTTTTATTAGATCCTTAATAAGCAAAAACAAACTTTTTAAAAATTTATGCTATCATATATTACAAAGAGAAGGGAAAAGAAAGAAGAGGACCTATTTGTAAAAAAAGCTTTATAACAGTGTTTTTGTGGTGGAAAAGAATTGGAAATTGAGAGGATACCAATCAATTGGGGAATGGCTGAACAAGTTATGGTATATGATTGCAATGGAATACTGTTGTGCTATAAGAATGATAAGCAGGCTGATTTCATAAAACCTTGGGAAGACTTACACAAACTGATAAAAAGTGAAATGAATAGAGTCAGGAGAACATTGTATATAGTAGCAACCATAATATATAATGATCAATTGTGAATGACTTAGTTCTTTTCAGCAATACAATGATCCAAGACAATTCTAAAGGACTCATAATGAAAAATGCTATCCACCTCCAGAGAAAGAACTGATGGAGTCTGAATGCAAATCAAAGCGTGCTATTTTTCACTTTATTTTTTTCATGTTTTTTTATTTCAATTTGCTTCTTTCACAACATGACTAATATGGAAATAATGTACATGATTATACATATATAATTCTATATCAAATTGTTTACCATTGGGGGGGAGGAAGAAGAAAATTTGGAACTCAAACTTTTTAAAATGAACGCCAAAAATTGTCTTCACATGTAATTGGGAAAAAAATAAGACAATTTTTTTTTTTAAATCTAGGATGTCAAAAAAGCTCTTTGCATTTTACAAGGTTGCTTTCAAACTTGCTGAGGGTCTAATTTTATGAGAAAACAAATGTCCTAACTGCAGCTATAGATGTGATAAAAATAATCCTTAGCAAATCATATGTAGAACTGTTTTGAATGGTTCCTTTTGTAGATAATGCAGAGGAAAGGAAATTTTTTCATTTATCTTTAGACCTTTGTAATCAACTAATGATAAAATTAAAATCTTGCATTTTAATTGAGTAAAATACCATGTAAAGACAAAGGTATTAATTTAATTACATTATATACCTTAGAGACAAGGACTGGATCCTTGATCTAGAGAACTCCTGGATATGGAAACTTTCTCTGCCAGTGCAGTTGCAGAAATTGGGTTTGAGGTCTAAATTATTAAACGACCTCCCAGGATTCACAAAGTTAGTATATGCCAGATGAGGGATCTGAACTCAATTTTTTCTGGTCCTATGACCAACCATCTTGGCTGTCTTTTTAATGATCTCATGCTATTGAAATTCCTGTTAGGAAAGATTCATTTCTCTGAAGACCTATTTATGTCAATCCTATATCAAGAGAAATTTTCAATGTGACAGATACTGGAATGAAAATTATATAGAATGTGAAAATGATATTGGATTTTGTACCTGCAAGACTTCATTTGATATTCATGTCTAACACAAGGCTACCAGTATTAACAGTTAAACATGTGGCCTCTCACATATTAAAAACTAGAAAAGTGTATCAGTGAAACCAATTAGATAAGCAAGAAACAGAAGCAAGTGAGTAGTCTAATATTCAATAAATCCATGGACACAAACTAATGAGAGCAGCTAGGTGGTATAGTAGTTAGAGCCCTGGGTATGGAATCAGGAAGGCCTAAGTTCAAATCCAGACTCAGACCCTTACTAGCTATGTGACTCTGAGCAAGTCATTTAACTTCTGTCAAATATAATATGGGGATAACAATAACACTTCCCTCACAAAGTTGTGAGAATCAATTGAGATAATATTTGTAAAATTGCTTAGCATAATGACTGGCACATAGTAGGAAAATAATAAATCACTGTTCCCTTGCTCCCTAGTCCAGGCATTAGGTGCTGAGGACCTAAATTTGGGCTTGGGAGAAGGATACTAACAAGTAAAGGGACCAAGAAAGGCTTCCCATAAAATGTAGCACTTAAGGTGAGCCGTGTAGGAATCTAAAGATTCTAAGGGGTTGAAGGTAGGAGAAGCCCAGAAAAGCTTTAGTAGTCCATGCCATCTAAAAAATGTATAACAATTCTGGAAATTAGTCAAGTTACTAACATTCTAATTCCCTAACCATTAGAAATCTAATTTTATCTCAAAAAATCAAGTCGACAAGTATTTATTAAGGACCTACTATGTGCCAACCACTGTTAAGAGTGCTTATAAAATAAAGTATTTTTATTTGGCTAAGGGATTCCAAGGGTCACATTTGACTCTATAATGTACCTAGATGAACAGTGGACAGCCTATTATTATAGACTTTATATGTGGCTATCTGACATATTCTTGAGACATTCTTTAACATTATCACTTCTATGAAGATAGTCCAAGAAATACATATTTTCCTTCACCATTCCGGCACTTAAATGATTGAAAAATGATGTGATATGGAGGCAATTGGAGAGAGAAAGAACAGACTTGAATAACCTATAATTAAATAAACAGCTAGCACAGAAACACAGGTGATCTGTGCATAAATAGACAGCTATTAATGAATAGACTTAGCAGATTTTGATTCTGTATAAGAGAATTTCCCTACAATTATGGCTGTCAAAAAATGAAATGGTTTGCCTCAAAAGGTAGTGAGGTAGTGAGTTCTTTGTCACTGGAGGTGGGTGAGTATATGTCAATTGATCTGTCATTGAAATAGTAGAGGGTTTTATGCTTCAAGTGGCTATTACCCTGGATGACCTCTAAGTTTCTTTCTACCTCTAACATCTAAGCAATGGGTTGGACTGACTATATAATAGCTAGTGTTGCTTCTAATTCTAAGCTTCAATGACCTTTAATGGCCCTCAGCATGACAGTTCTTTTAGTAATACAAAACTATTGAGGATAAATCTCTATCCTACATATCATTATAGCATCTGACTTCTTTGTTTTGCTTAGTACTGATCACAGAACCTGGAATGTATTAGGTGGCAAATAAATGCTTGTTGAATTGAAGTGAATATTCATAGGAATTGAAAAGGAAGAAAACACTAAAGGAATCCAAACAAAGAAAAACGCTCTAAGGCTGGTAGATGGATAGAGCGCTAGACTAGGAGCTAGTTAAGACCGAATTTTATATCCAACCTCAGAGCCTTATTTACTAGCTGTGCAACAACTACACAGGTTACATAACTTCAATTTGCCTCAGTTTCCCCATCTGTAAAATGGAGATAAGAGTAGCACCTACTTTCCAAGGTCATTGTAAGATAAAATAAGATGTTTGTAAAGTATAATATAAATGCTATTACTATCATATTATTATTAATAAAATCACAATGCCCTTGATGTGCTTAATAATACTACCATTAGCTAATTTAACATTTATATAGAAAGGGGATATCTTTTCTGCATAGCTATTTCTGTGTTCAGACATCCTGAAGAGATGTCTATTAGACATCTTAAAACTCACTCTGTCTAAAACAGAATTCAGTATCTTTTCCCCTAAACTACATCCCTTCAGTCCCTCTACCTTCTTTCCTTATTACTCTTTTTTTTTTTGTACAGGGGGAAGGCAGAGCAATGGAGGTTAAGTGACTTGCCCAAGGTCACATAGCTAGTTTTGTTTTAAGTATATGAAGCTAGATTTGAACTCAGGTCCTCCTGACTCTAGGGCCAGTACTCTGTTCACTGCGCCACCTAGCCCCCCTTCTCTATTACTTTTGAGGGCAACACTACCCTCTTGGTCCCTCAGGCTCAAAACCTAGGAGTGAGTCATCCTGGCTTCCTCAGTATTGCTCCCCCGTTCCCCATATCTAAGCTGTTGTCAAGGGCTGCCAACTGCATCTTTGCAATGTCTCTTTTATGCACTCCTCCTCTCCTCTGATGGAGAAGGAAATGGCGAACCACTGTCAGTATCTTTGCGAAGAAAACCTCAAATGGGGATCACAAAGGGTCAGACAAAAGTGAAAATGACTGAATAATAAATGTCTCCTATGACACTGACTCCACTCTATTATAGGCCCTAGTCACCTCACACTTGGGACCATTAAAGTAGTTGGAGAGTCAGTGTGCCTCAAGTCTCTCCCTACTCCCATCCATCTTGCATTTATTCACTAAAGTCATTTTTGTAAAATGGAAGTCTAATCATGTCATAGAAAACCTCAACTCGAGAAACTTTAATGGTTCCCTACTTCCTCCAGTAGCAAATATAAAATGCTCTCTTTGGCATTCAAAGCCATTAATTACCTAGCTCTCTTCTACTTTTCCAATATTCTTACAATTTACTCCCCAGTATATATGCTTTGATCTAGTGATACTGCCCTCTCCCCGGCCATTTCAGAAAGAAGACATTCCATTTTTCAGTTCTAGTCATTTTCTGTGGCTGTCCGTCATGCCTGGAACTCCCTCCCTCATCCAAAATTTCTTGCTTTTAGACCCCACTAAAGATCTCACCTTATATAGAAAGTCTTCCCCAACCTATCTTCATTCCAGTGCCTTCCCTCTGTTATCTCCTATTTATTCTGTATTTAGTTTGTTTTATATATACTTGTTTGAATGTTGTCTCCACCATCAGACTGTAAACTCTTTGAGGTCAGGAAATGTCTTTTGCCTCTTTTTGTACCCCCAGCACTTAGCAAAGTGCATGCCACATAGTAGCCTCTTAATAAATGTTTAATTGATTGATTGTTAAACTAGCAGGTATAGAAATGGTAGTGAACTCCATTTCAGAAGTTTCAATGGCCAGAGAAGAATCACTGTTTATTGCATTTTGAGGCTCACCTTTGTGGCTATACCTCAGGAGATCAGCTAATAGAACCAACATCCGATAGTTCTAGAAAGGATGTTTCCTATAATTCTGATGTTGTTAAGTCAGATTTGAAAAAAAAAACAAAACAGAATTTCATTCACAACTCTCAGAATTGGTTAACATGAAAATCCCCATAGGCTCCTCTCTGCAGTCTGTACCTTATTTGGCACAGGCTTTGTGACCCCAATTAAATTAGTAGGAACCTCCATAATGTCATTCATAGCCCATTTCCATAGTTCCTGTCATAGATGAACTGTCATAATGAAAATGAGAAAGGGCAGACCGAGAAAAAGGAGGATTAAAATAATGTCACTTTTGTGTTGCAAATACAGGGTGTCCCTAGGCAACCTATAGTTAAAGTGGGAGAAGACACAGAGAACCACTTAGAAGTGAGAGAGCTTGAGGAAGGTTATAACTCACTGCCAAGTCAATTGTAAGCAATAGCTAACTGGGGAAGCTTGAGTTTTTATTATTACTGAAACAGCAAAAACAGTTTATGTATCTTATAACATGTTAGAAATATGATAAAAGGAATTGCAGAATATTAAAGTGAAAAACATCAATATTGGAATCTCTGAAGAATTAGACTCTGTAAGGAAATATTTAAATTTTGAAAAACAAAATAAATTTCTTTTATCTATAGGGAAAATAAGTTTTTACTACTTATAAGAATTATCTGTCAATTGGAGAAGGGCTGAATAAGTTGTATTATATGATTGTGATGGAATAGTACTGTGCTACAAGAAATAATGAGCTTGATGATTTTAGAAAAACAGATTCACACAAGATAATGAAGAGTGAAATGAGTAGAACCAAGGGAATGTTGTATATAGTAGAGGCAATAAAGTTTTAAGAACAACTTTGAGTGAATATGTCATTTTGAATATTATAAATACCGAAATTAAATAGAAGGGATATATGAAAGAAGACAATTTTCACCTAGAGAAATAACTGATAAAGAGAAGTATATATAGAATGATTCTACACATAAATACATACACTTGTAATTAATGAGAGCCATCATTAGGGCGGGGGAGTAGGAAGGAAAAATGAGAGAAGAAATTTACATGATAACTTTATTAGATATTTAAAAGAATAGAAAATTGTACATATGAGACTTGTAGTTTCATATGTAATAATGTTTTAATCGTACTATGTTATAGGAATGTTTATTTAATTTAATAAATTTAAAAGTATTTAAAAACAATCATTTATTTATTTAGGGAGTTAGGTGATAGAGTAGTAGATGTAAGAGTCAGGAAGAAGGACGAGTTCAAACACTGCTTCAGTTAGTTAATTTGGTTTTGAGACACTGGAGAAGTCAATGAACCCTTCTCAGCTTAAGTCTTTTTATTTGTGAAATGGGAATAACAATAACTTTTGCCTTGTAGGTTTATAGTAATAAGCAAATGAGATAAATAAGAGAATTCATGTTTGTAAACCTTAAAACAGTAGAAAATTTGTTTAGAAAATGACAAAGTAACGTTATCTATGTTGTATTTTTGTTAATTTTGTTAAACATTTCCCAATTTTATTTTAATCTGGTTTAGGGTGTACTGGGGTTGTGAGGGCTGTTTGATCAACATGCCTTAAATTTGAGTTTTCTGAAGAGAAATCTAAATAAAGCTGATATGGGTAGAAGCTTTGTTTAGTTAGTAAAGTTTTAGTTGTCTGAAATTAGATAATTTAATTAGGTTTTGAGGGTCTTAACCAACCTCTATTTTATACATAAAAAAATTAAGATAATCTAAAAAGTCAATTTGAGTTCTAAAGTCACTGAATACCTGACGTGTATGAGCCATAAGTCAATTAAAACTATAGAGTTATACCTTCAAGATATGAGTGAAAAGTAACAAGACATTTTTAAGAGAAAAATATATAATTTTATTATTAGTATTATGTAATTCCAGCACGAACAATACTGCGTCAAAAAACCTAAACTTAATTATAAACCTAAAGACTACCGTAAACGTAAGGGTAACTATAATCTTAACCCAAAACGTAATTTAGGTACTAACAGTAATAGTAATTGTAACATAATCTTAACAATAAGTGTAATTCTTGTAATAACGTTAAAGTTAAGTATAAATCTAAGCGAAAAACTAATAGGGTTAGTTGGGGGGGTTAGGGGTAGGGTTAGGGGGGTTAGGGTTAGGGGGGTAGTGGGGTTAGTGGGCTTAGGGTTAGGGGTAGTGGGGTTAGTGGGGTAAGTG
>WOXC01004412.1:0-79903 GCA_011680675.1 Gymnobelideus leadbeateri | reverse complement strand
TTTGTAAATCATGACCAGTCTAAGACCTGGTATTTAAGTCCTGATGTTTTTCCTGGGGCAACATGGAGCTTAAATGAGTTGCTCAGGGTCCCATATCAAAACTAAACCCAACTTTTCTGGATTCCAATCCCTGCCCTTTATCTGCTACACTAGACTATGCTTACATGTAAGATTAACTAGGAAAAAAGGAAGAACGCAACTCAGCAGACCTTCCCAACCATCTACAATTTTGTGGACTAAAATTTCTGTACTTTGTGCTCCAGCAAAGCATGGAGTAGAGACACCAATAAGCCATAGAGTACAATTGGGTTACATGCAGCAAGAAGAATAATAGTTTACAGAAAATCCAAAGGAGAATTCAGTTCTGTCCAAGACACTGCAGGGTAGTGTAGGCTATCAGTGTGGGTGTATGTTCCTAGAAGAAAATGACCTGGGGCAAATACATTGATAGAATCCATGAATTACTTTTGCCATTTGAACTCTCTAGTGAGTGTGTTTTCACATCCGGCCCTGCTAAAATCCATGCAGATATTAGGATTAAATATCTTTGCTACATGCCAACACAATGTTATTTTAGAGACGTTGCTTCATACAATTCTTTTTTAGGACTTCCAAAGGGTTTGACCAATGACTGTGCTTGCCTGGTTTAAAATCTCATTCTAAGTTCACATTCAGAGTTTAGTATCTGGAGTAAATCCCATTTTCCTCTGCCAAAAGTCATCCCGTCCCAAGTTTCTACTGATGTGTTTAGCTGGGATTGGGATAGGGCTAGGAAAGACTGTTTCTTGGACGATCTTTGTGGGCTAGAAAATTAGGGAGGGGGCAACTAGGTGGCACAGTGAGTAAGAGTGCCGGCCCCCAGAGTCAGAAGGACCCTGGATTGGTTCTGGCCTCAGAAAATTAGCACCCACACATAAAAATAACTATCCATGTAACCTTGAAAAAAAAAAAGAAAATTAGGGGAAAATCTAATTAACTGCTAGCAATAATAGCAACCCATAGTATATATAACTGAGATTTGCAAAGTATTTTCCATTTATCTTACCTGATCCTCCAATAACTGTTTGATGTAGGTGCTTTTAATATAATAAGGTCCAATTTAATAGTGATAAATGTAATAAATTGGCTGTCTATATATTTATAATAAATAAATATACTAAATATAAATAATTGGCTCTTTGTATAATTCTTTTTTTTTTTTTAAAGCAATTGGGGTTAAGTAACTTGCTCAAGGTTACACGGCTAGTCCTTATTTATGTGTGGGTGCTCATTTTCTGAGGCCGGATTTGATCTCGGGTCATCCCAACTCCGAGGCCTGCGCTCTTACTCACTGCGCTGGCTTTAGGGCAATTGGGGTTAAGTAACTTGCCCAAGGTCACACAGCTAGGTTTTTGTTTGTGTGGCTTAAGTGTTGGAGGCCGGCTCTGAACTCAGGTCCTTCTGACTCCAGGGCCGGCGCTCTATTCACTGAACCACCTAGCCGCCCCTCTTTGTATAATTCTTATTGGTCTGGAAAACACCTTTAAAGCATTATATTGTTTTGAGTCTAGCAGCAGTGTGAGGCAGGTATTAGGTGCACTCACAGCCCCATTTCATGTTATTTATTCTCATTTTGCATATGAAGACAGACTCAATGAGGTCATAGGATTATAGATTTAGAGCTGGAAGGCTCAAGGTTATAGACTCCAACCCTCTTTATTTACAGATGAGGAAACTGAGGCTCAGAAATGCTATGGGATTCTAGATTTGGAGGTGAAAGGAATCTTAGAGGTCATAGAGTTCCACCCCATATCCAGTCTCCACACGAAGAAATTGAGGCTTAGAGGTAAAGTGATTTTACCGTGGTCACACAGCTAGAAAGTATCTGAGATAGAGTCTGAAACCTGATCTTCCTGACTCCAAGTCCAGAGCCCTTTCTGCTATGGCAGCTTCCCTCTTATCTCCTACTCTACTTTTGATTTCCCTGGTCTACAATACCCCACACCCTCTACAAATGCACATCAGCCAGTATTCTACAACGCATAGTCTTAGAGATCTATTGAAAGTCAAGGATGTGTCCAAGGGGAATCTGAAACCTGATTTTCCTGACTTTGAGGTTTTCTCTCTTCACTGCATTGTGTTGTCCATCATGATGATTAACAGTAACAAAAATACAAAAAATCCCCTTAACAGAAACAAACTCCCAGATCTCCCGGAGAATAATCCAGCTAAGAACAGGACTAGGATTGGAGCATGAGCATAGAACTATCCCCACAAAAGCTCACATAAAATATTGACTCACAAAGATTTTAAGGATGATTTTTTTCAATAAGTATCACAATTCAGAACACTCAGAACTTCTAAACTACATGGAAAGAAAAGCTTTCCAAGACCAGAGACTCAGAGGAAGAAATCAAAACCATGTGGGAGCATGAAGATGTGTATATCATTCCCTTCATCCTGGCTGCTGCTTCAGGCAACCCAGAAATGCTTTCCAGGAGTCTAAAGATGAGTTTATATCCTAGCACTTTTATTTAATTATAAGAAACAGTCATGCCATCTTCTAGCACAGTGGTTCACCAAATATTAAAAGTAAAAGCACAGGCCAAGAATTATTTAGCTCAGACTCAGTGTGTGTCAGATTATTCTGACCCACTTGTCCAATAGAAGCATCACACATACCTAGGTTCCTTAAGAGTCTACCCATTATGGCAAGTCTTTCATAAACTTTGCTTTACTTTGGCTGAGAGAAGATTTGAGTCAAATTAATTTGGCAGCATCTGGCATGTTGGTATTTTGTGGTTGTTGGTATATCTTGTGCACACCTCAACAGAGCTATCACTAGTTACTTGACACGCTCATCTTAATTAAATAGAGTATAGAACCCACATAATTGCCAGCCCTGGGTTTTGCCAGTAGTGAAAAAGGTGGAGCATCAGATTGCTAACAATGACACTTTAAACCATGAGTACTTGCCTATCTTGGGATAGCTAGAATTTTGAAACAATGCTTCCTGCATTGTTCTTGGGAATGACAGTTGAGCCATCAAGGAGAAATGGATAGGAAGTTTGCAGGCTTTGGGGAGAACAGGTGGCCTTCGAGTATGTAAGGGTGATGGGATTTAAAGATCTTCCATGCCCCATTGGACTTGCTGACATAGCAGGAAGGGGTGGGGCAAGAGGAAGCTGAAGCAAAGCTAGAGTTCCTGTGGTGACTGGCGGTGGAAGCAGCAGCAGCAGCAGTAGAGGTGGAGGTGAAAACCCCTTTCTGAGCCAGCCAGAATTTCTGCTAAAGACTTTTGTTGGGGACTGCCAGGGACTGGAACTGCAGGGGGCCGGAACTGTTGGGAGCATGCTTCCTGGATGCTGAGCAATTGCTGTGAGTGGGGAGAGAAGGACCTTTGCCTGAGGTAGCGTGTTCTGTTTTGAAGGCTTGAGAATGTGGTTGTTTACTACGTTAACTACATGTGCCAATTTCATAACTACTCTGATGGCTTTGACTTTCTGGTTTTGGGACTCAGTTATTTGGTATTTTAATAAATGTTCTAGCTTTATCCCCCATATAGAGAGCCTGGTATATTTTATGATTAATAACCACATAAGCCTATTTATAATTGCCATAGGCATTGTGAATATTGCGTTGCTAATATAGAGGAGGAGCTGAGTTCTTATGCAAATGGTACAACAGAATGAAAAATGCAGCCACCCCTGTCTATGTGTCTTCTCCAACCTGGGGATTTCATAATAATGTCTTTGGTGCTGCTGGCTTTATGCATATCTGAACGTACCATTATTGTGATGCATTTAAGTGATGGCTTGACCTTCAGGGCCTGCTGCAAGATATGGAGAATGCTCCAGAACTCTCTATCTTTGTCCTTCATGCCTGTGCACATAAACCCACTGGCACTGATCCAACTCCAGAGCAATGGGAGAAGATTGCTTCTGTCATGAAGCACTGATTTCTGTTCCCTTTCTTAGACTCCTCGTATCAAGGTTTTGCATCTGGGGACCTAGACAAGGACACCTGGGCTGTCCACTATTTTGTGAATGAGGGCTTTGAGCTCTTCTGTGCTCAGCCCTTCCCCAAGAACTTCAGGTTCTACAATGAGTGGGTGGGGAACCTGACTCTGGTTGGGCAATGAGGAAAGGAATGCCTTAAAAAAGCTGAATTTGCTTGATGGAAAAAGAATCTCAAAAGCTCACTGAAGAGAACCATTCATTCAGAATTAGATTGGAGCAAATGGAAGCTAGTGACTTATGAGAAAGCAAGATACTATTAAACAGATCAAAACAAATGAAAACATAGAAGGCATTATGAAATATCTCATTGGAAAAATAACAACTGACTGGGAAAATAGATCCAGGAGAGATAATCTAAAAATTATTGGACTACCTGAAAGCCATGATAAAAAAAAAAAAAAACCTAGAAATCATCCTTCAAGAAATTCACAAGGAAAACTGCCCTGATGTTTTAGAACCAGAGGGCAAAATAGAAGTTAAAAGAATCCACTGATCATCTCTTTTATTTTTCCAAATGCTTTATTAACTTCTGGTTTACATCATTCATTTCCGCCAGATTTTGAGTTACAATTTTTCCCCCATTTTCCCCTACCCACCACCCCAGAATAGCAGTCCCACAGGATATCCCTGATCCAATCTGCTCTCTCCCTGCTCTTTCCCATATCTTCTCCCATACCCCCTTTGACTTTTCCATTAGAGCAAGGTGAATCTCTGTGCCCCAATGCCTGCACATCTTATCTCCCAATTACATGCAAAATAGTATTAATAATAGTATTTGTATATATTTGAAACATTTAATTTTAAAACTTCAAATTCCAGATCCATTCCCTTTGTCCCTTGTCACCCACTCCTGCTGGGAAGATAAGCAATTCAGTATATGCTGTACATGTATAGCTATGCAAAACATTACCATAGTAAATATATTGTAAAAGACTGGCTATATTTCCCTCCCACCCATCCCACCCCCCACCTGGTCCATTCCCTACTTTGATCCTGTCCCTCTTCGAAAGTGGGTACTTCCAACCTCCCCTCCCCCCCAGAATGCCCTCCCCTCCATCATCCCCCATCTCATCTCCCTTCCCCCTACTCACCTGCAGGGTGAGATATCCCATTTACTATGTATGTCATTCTCTCCCTGAGACAAATTCAATGAGAATATGGTTTTGCTTTTTTGCCTTCCTGTTCTTCCCCTCCCCTGCAACCATTTCCCTTTGCCTCTTCTACATGAGATAGTTTACCCCCCCATCTCTCCCCATCTCTTCTCACCACATTCCTCTCTCACCTCTCAACTTCAACCCTTAAGTATCATCCCTTCCCACCAAATTCGACCTGTGCCCTCTATCCATGTATACCTATGAACATATATATACACATTCACATATGTATTCATATGCTCATATACCCTTCTTCAATTATTTTCATACTGAGAAAGGTTTCATCAGTTACAGTTATTGTTTTTCCATGTAGGAATGTAAACAGTTCAACTTTGATAAGTTCCTTTTGATTTCTTTTCCCTGTTTATGTTCTCAAGCATCTCTTGCTTATTGTGTCTGAATGTCAAATTTTCTATTCAACTCTGGTTTTTTCCTCAAGAATGCTTGAAAGTCCTCTATTCCACTGACTGACCATATTTTCCCCTGAAACAAGATCTTCTCAACTGCTGGAGGTATTAGTTGGGTGCCCTCTCTGAAGCCCCCACACAGTCTGTCAAGCTGGTCACACATCCCAAGACCTCCACCCCAGACCACAATCTAGATCCAAGAAGGTTAAAGCAAGAGCGATTACCCCCCAGACTGATTACCCTATCCCCCTACAGTCCACAGGCCAGGAGCTGAAGCTGCAAAATGGCGGCTGTGCCACAGCTCCTCAGCAGCTTCTTGCCCCCAGAGGAAGAAGCTGACATGCTCCCAAATACTGGTCCCAAAGTCCATAGGCCACTAACCTTTCACTTTGTCCTAGGCATCTCTGTGTTGGTAATTCTGGAAAAGCCACTGCAGCTGGTGTTCTGGGGTCCCTCCAGCAGGCTGCTGGTCCAGCCTCCCTGGGGCTAAAACCTCCTACTCATGTGGTCCTGGGCTCGGCTCCCAGAGCTCTGTGCTAGCTGCTCCCTGCCAGGCTGTACTCAGTGGGAGGTTAGCTTCTCTGTGTTGTTCTATGGGCTCTGGAGCTCCAGAGGTTGTTTAGAGTCCTGTTTTACATAATTTTGAAGTGGTGTGGGCTGGAGCTCCATGGAAGTGCTGGTTCTACTCTGTCATCTTGGCTCTGCCTCCCCACTGATCATCTCTTGAAAAAATACCCAAAAGAAAACCCCTAGGAATATTTTAGCCAGGTTCCAGAATTCCCAGATCAAGGAGAAAATATTACAAGCAGCCAAGAAGAAACAATTTGAATTTTGTGGAAACACAATAAGGATAACACAGGACCTGGCAGCTTCTACCCTGAGAGATTGAAGGGCTTGGAATATGATATTCTGGAGGTCAAAGGAGCTGGGATTAAAAGCAAGACTAACCTACCCAGCAAAAGTGAGTATCATGTTTCAGGGGAAAATATGATCATTTAATGAAATAGAAGACTTTCAAGCATCCTTGATGAAAAAACCAGAGTTGAAGCGAAAAATTGACATTCAGATACAAGAAGAAGAGACTCATGAGAAGGTAAATGGAAAAGAAATCATAAGGAACTTATCAAAGTTGAACTATTTACATGCCTACATAGAAAAACAATAATTGTAACTTTCTCAGTATGAGAATAATTGAAGGGAATATAAATGTGTGTGTATGTATGTATATATGTATCTGTGTATATATATATATATATATATATATATATATATATACACACACACACATACATATACACACATATGTATACATAAATATCCATCTATGTAGGAAGGTATATGGGTGTATGAATACATATGTGAGTGTGTGTGTATGTGTGTACAGGTAAACACAGACAGAGGGCACAGGATCAATTGAATAAGAAGGGATGATACTTAAAAGGTGAAATTGAGAGGTGAGAGAGGAATGTAATAAGAGGAGATGGGGAGAGACAGAATGTGGCAAATTATCTCATATTGACAAGGTAAGGGAAAACTGTTATAATGGAGGGGAAGAACAGGAAGGCAAAAGGGAATGGGTCAACCTTACTCTCATTGAATTTGGCTTAGGTATGGAATGACATACACACTAAATAGGGTATCTCACCCTACAGGAGAGCAGGGGGGAAGGGGATGAGAGGGGGGATGATGGAGGGGAGGGCAGGTTGGAGGGGAGGCAGGTAAGAAGTGTACAATTTTGAAAAGGGACAGGGTCAAAGTAGAGAATAGAACAAGTGGGCAGTGGGATAGGATGGAGGGATATATAGTCAGTCTTTTACAATATATCCACTATGGAAATGTTTTGCATAGCTACATGTGTACAACCTATATTGAACTGGCTATCTTCCCAGCAAGGGTGGGTGGATGATGAGGGAAGAAGGGAAAGAATTCTAGAATTCAAAGTTTTAAAGCCAAATGTTTAACATACATACATACATATATATATATATATATATATATATATATATATATATATATATATATATATATGTACATGCAACTGGGAAATAAGATAAGCAGGCACTGGGGTATAGAGATCCATCTTGCCCTACTGAAAAGTCAGAGGGCAGATGGGGTGGATAGAGGAGAGAGCAGATTGGAAGAGGGGGTATACAGTGGGATCACCATTTTGGGGGGGTGGGTAGGGGAAAAACAGGGAGAAAATTTGTAACTCAAAATCTTGTGGAAATGAATGATGCAAACCAAAAATAAACATAACATTTAAGTTATAAAAGATCCACACATGTATGTATAAACACATATGTAATATATATGTAATACATATATGCAATATATATATATATATATTTAAACACAGAGACCCATTCACACACAGATTAGCACTAGATCCCCAGGGTTGTTGTAAAGATCAAAGGAAATTTTAAAAGTATACAGACATATGACATTATTTTCTAAAACAATAATATACAAACTCATGTTAGATTACATATCACATGTTAATATATAAAACCATATAATATATAATTATAAAGACATAATTATATATCATATACATCACATGGTATCAAATCATATGATACGTATACCATATCTCATTTATATATCCATTTGGCTATCTAGCTAGATAATTTGATCCTCACAATAACCCTTGGTTATAGGTACTATTATTACATATATATGTTTGTATAGATAGAGACAGATACTATTTTGCAAACCTTAAAGTTTTATGTGAATTCTATTACCATTTTCAGAGAAAAAATTAATTGGTCATTGATATTCCTTTATGCCACTAACCTATTTAATCTCCATCTCAAAGAAAAATAATCAACATTTTTCCCTTTTGGAAGACCCTGAATTTTCCATTTTATAGGAACCCCGGCATTGGATTTTACCCAGAACATTTACACCTTCAGTCCAAACTTTATGCTGACTAAATATAAACTCTTCCAGGCCCTTATGCTTCAGCTGGCAGATTTGACAATGGCATCCAAGAATGATGCTCCAGGGAGGTGCCTGAGAATAAATCCTTCACACAAACCTGTGAGCTCACACCACCTGGAGTTAGCCAGTCCTATTCCACATTCACACTATGGCTTGTGGGACTCTCTTTGGCCCCATTCATCAAGAATTCAGTTCATTTCTGGATCCTTGCTCATACTGATTAGCTGTCACCAGGAAGCAGAGGACAGTTTGGGAAAGCACCTGCTTATTAAGATAGTAATGATGATTCAGTAAAGGTGATTCAGTTCCCAAATCTTGCTACTGTACTTCTCTGGTGTTATACTTAAAAGAGGGTGAATATATGTGTTGGCAGAGTTAATGCTGAATTTTGCATCTCATTAATTATTTGGCTGATGGAGCTTTGAGTTGCAATTTATTTTTAACCCCAAATGTTTGGGGATTTAAGTAGTAGAGCAATAAGAGGTTAATTCTTATTTTTGACTACACACATTCATGAGAAATGACTTAGGTGCATAATGACAAAGAGAAAGGAATCAGAAGACTCTCTTGGCTTTGAGTCTTGTCTTTTCCACTTAGTAACTGTATTCTTTAAGCAGGACCCTTAATCTCTCTGAGACTCAATATTATCATCTAAGCCATAGTTTTCCCAATGCAACAAACAAGGATGATGCCTGCCCTACCTACCAACCTCACAGGATTGGGGTATGGGTTAAATAACACAAATATATGTGAAGCATTTTATGCTTTTTTATTCTTGTTGAGAATAGATCTCAATGGGTGGTTGACACTGAGAAGGCTGAGACTATAAAGCAGCACTTTCAATAATTGGGATGTCAAAAGCTCTTCTGTGGTAGGAGCATTGATTGTATGTGGTGAAAGCACATCCAGAAAAGAATAGAGAACTACATGGGACTGAGCATCAGGTTCAGGAAGGGGGCTTTTGCTATCCCCTCTGCTACCACCCAAGAACCTTTAAGGAGTTCTTTCATGGGGACCACAGCTTTAGGAAAGGGACTTTGTATATTTTCATGCCTCTGCAGTCCAGCACAGGCACCATCACCCTCTAAGGTCCATCACATGGAGTGCACAGAAACCACTTTATTACCGGTGTAAGGTTTAGCCTAGGTATCTCCTATCTGCAGGAATAAATGGAATGGCCAGTAATCCAAAAAGCATTATTAAACATATGCTACATGTGAGTAGTGGGAATACAAAGAAAGATAAAAACTATGTCAATGCCCTCAGAAGAACTCACATTCAAAATGGGGAAACAACAGCTAAACAGATGTGCATATATAAGATTCATACAGGGTAAATGGGAGGTAATCTCAGAAGGAAGGTACTGTAATGGAAATGCAAATTTAAAGATCTTCCCTGCCCCTAGCTTAAGTGCACCTGGAGCCTGTGGTGGGAGGCTTGTTATTTAGGAAAGCCCACACCTTGATACTTTGTGATTGGGCAGTGGGTCCAGAAGGTTGTTACATTCTCTGAGCCAGGAGAAGGCTATATAAACCCCAAGGAGAGGCTTTGCTTTGGGGCTCACTTTGAGAAGTGTTGTGTGATTTGACCAGATGAGACTCTGGGAAGCTGTTGTTGAGAGCCCCCCCGGCTTTGAAAACCCAGATGTTGATGCTTCCCTCTCTGGTAACTGTGATTTGGTATTGATGCATGTAATGTTGGGACAGTTTGGAAGCCTGTCTGATCTATAAGTTCTGTAACTCTGAAGTTCGGGATGCTGACCTTTTTCCCCTGAACTAGGTAATGTGTGTTTGTTTGATTAAAGTAAGCTTGTTAACCCATTCTGAGTTGCTTTCCTTTTGAAAAAGCAGATCTAAGAACCTATATTGGCAGCTACCCTGGGGATATTGGGGTGCTTCCTGCTACAGGTACTAGCAGTAAAAGAGACTGGGGAAAGGCCCCTTGTGGAAGATAGGATTTGAATTGAGTCTTGCAGGGTGCCAGGGCTGGTAGGAAGCAGAGATGAGGAGGGAGAACATTCTAGGCTTGCAGAACAGCCAGTGAAAATGCAGTCATGAGAGGTGGAGCCAAGATAGCTGAATCAAGGTAACTCCCTTGAGCAGCTCCTAAACCCCTCCAAATATCTTTCCATAATGACTCTAAACAAATTCTAGAGCAATAGAAATCCCAACAATACAGAATGAAATAATTTCCCAGCCTAAGACAACTTAAAAGGTCAGCAGGAAAGGTCTGTCCCATCAGGGTGAGAGAGCAGAGCAGTCCAGCACAGGCTGTCAGTGCAGACTGAGTCCTAGCAAGCCAGTAGTAAGACCTTGGGAGCCACTGAATTAGCAGTTGCAACAGCTGCTTCCAGAGCTCTCAGCCCACAAATAGTAAGAAGGTCAAACAATGTATCAGAAGGAGACCATAGAGGTCTCTTTGCTAGCTCTGAGGCAGGATTCTGTTGCTTTGCCCATACTTGGATCTGCATCACAGTCTTCTGTGGCAGTCCCAGGGTGAGGAGGAACACTAGCACATCAGAGTTTGCTGCCACAGTGGGGGGGGGGGGGGCAGTTCTCATCACAGTTCCAGGGCAGAAAAGAGTGCTTGTGGTCACTCACAGATCAGAGCATAGGCCAGGAGAATAGTAAAGACACCTCTTCTTAGATCATACCAGCTTGGAAGAATGGAAAACTTACAGGTTCCTAGAAGTTTCTCTGAAAGCAGCTGCACAAAACACCTAAAGCTTGGGACAGTGTGCCCTTCACCCTGGAAGCAGAAGAGTTAAAAGTCAAGCCATAGGCTGGGAAAATGAGCAAAGAAGAGAAAAGAAGCTCTGACCATAGAAAGTTACTATGTGACAAGAAAGATCAAAATGCTCCCCCAGAAGAAGATAACAAAATCAAACCTTCTACATTCAAAGCTTCCAAGAAAAGTATGAATTTTTCTCAGGTCATGGAAGAGTTCAAAAAGGATTTTGAAAATTAAGGAAGAGAAGCAGAGGAAACTTTGAGAGAACAAATGAGGGGGATGCAAGAAAATAATGAAAAATCAGTCAACAACTTTGTAAAGGATACACACATAGACATGCACAATATTGAAGAAAATAACACTATAAAACAGACTAGACCAAATGGTAAAAGGGGTCCAAAAAGCCTAATGAGGAGAACAATGCCTTAAAAAGTAGAAATGGACAAATAGAAAAGGAAGCAGAAAAGCTCACTGAAGAAAACAATTCCTTAAGAATTCAAATGGAGGAATGACTTTATGAGAAATCAGGAAACAATAAAACAAAACCAAAAGAATGAAAAAAATAGAAGAAAATGTGAAATATCTCATTGGAAAAACAACTGACCTGGGAAAGAGATCAAGGAGAGATAATTTTAAAATTACTGGACAACCTGAAAGTCATGATAAAAAAAAAAAGAGCCTAGACCTTATCTTTCAAGAAACTATCAAGGAAAACTCCACTGATATTCTAGAATCAGAGAGCAAAACAGAAATTGAAAGAATATAACAACCACCTCCTAAAAGATATCTCAAAATGTAAACTGCCAGGAATACTATAGCCAAATTCTAGACCTTCCTGGACAAGGAGAAAATATTGCAAGTAGTCAGGGACAAACAATTCAAATACCATAGAGCTGCAGTCAAGATAAGACAAGGTTTACTAGCTTCTAATATAAAGGAGTGGAGGGCTTGGAATATGATATTCTGGTTGGCAAAGCAGCTAGGATTACAGCCAAGATTCTCCTATCCAGCACAACTGAATATAATACTTCAAGAGAAAAACAAATAGTCAATGAGACTGTCAAGTATTCTTGATGAAAAGACCAGAGCTGAATAGAAAATTTGACTTTCAAATATAAGACACAAGAGAAGCATAAAAAAATAAACAGGAGGAGAGCAGAACTAGAACTTTGTAGACAATGACAGACACAACATATGTGTGACAAGTAACTTTGGTAGATTGGACTCCTCTCAGCAATACAAGGTTAGAAGACAACTACAAAAGACTCATGATGGAAAGGGATATCTATGTCCAGAGAAAGAACTACAGAGTCTGCAGATTGAAGCAAACTATTTGCTCCCTCTTGTTTCTGTTTTGTTTTATCCCTTCTTTTTCATAGTTCAGGCCATTAGTTATAACCCTTTACAACATGATTAATGTTCAATATGAAGGTATTTGTAGAAACTATATTCAATTACATGCCTCTTTGGGAGGAAAGGGGGCTGGAGGGGGAGAAAATTTGAAACTTAAGAGATTGTGGAACTGAATGTTGTAAACTAAAAGTAAATAAATATATTATTAAGAAATACACAGGCTCCCCTGGACCCCTCCCTATTCCGCGCGCGCGGCGGCGTCGGCTGCGTCTCCGGGTATTTGAATCGTGCTTTCGCCATCTTTCCATCGTTCAGTCAGGCGGAGACGGAGACGCTTCTGGAAGAACCATCGCGATGGCCGCCCAAGGAGAACCCCAAGTGCAGTTCAAACTTGTGTTAGTTGGAGATGGAGGTACTGGAAAAACCACATTTGTAAAACGTCACTTGACTGGTGAATTTGAGAAGTATGTAGCCACCCTGGGTGTTGAGGTCCATCCTCTGGTGTTCCATACTAACAGAGGTCCTATTAAATTCAACGTATGGGATACAGCTGGCCAAGAGAAATTTGGTGGTCTGAGAGATGGTTATTACATCCAAGCTCAGTGTGCCATTATAATGTTTGATGTAACATCAAGAGTTACTTACAAGAATGTACCTAACTGGCATAGAGATCTGAAAATATCCCCATAGTGTTGTGTGGCAACAAAGTGGATATTAAGGACAGAAAAGTCAAGGCAAAATCAATTGTCTTCCACAGGAAGAAGAATCTCCAGTACTATGACATCTCAGCCAAAAGTAACTACAACTTTGAGAAGCCCTTCCTTTGGCTTGCTAGAAAACTTATTGGAGACCCTAATTTGGAGTTCGTTGCCATGCCTGCTCTTGCACCTCCAGAGGTTGTCATGGACCCAGCACTGGCTGCACAGTATGAGCAGGACTTACAGATTGCTCAGACAACTGCGCTCCCTGATGAAGATGATGACCTGTAAGAGAATGAAGCTAGAGCCCAGCGTCAGAGGTCTAGTTTTATAGGCAACTGTCCTGTGATGTCAGTGGTGTAGCGTGTTTGCCACTTTATTATATAGCTGAGCAGAACATGTGCTTAATCTTTGGGATGCTGAAGGAAATGAATGGGCTTCGGAGTGAATGTAGCAGTTTAAAAAAATATAATTCATATTTTGGACCTGTGTATTTAGCTGTTTTGGACCGCAATTACGTCCCCTTGAGTTTCAAATATAAGACTGCTGCAGTCCCATCACAATATTCAGTGGTGAATCTTGTTTGTTACTGTCATTCCCATTCCCTTTTCGTTTAGATCATAATAAAGTTGTATTTCAAATATCTAAGCAAAAAAAAAAAAAAGAAATACACAGGAAATAAACAAAAGCATAAGGGACTTAATAAGGTTAAACTATTTCCATTCCTATGTGGGAAGATGATACTTATAACTCATAGGAACTTTCTCATTATTGAGGTTGATAGAAGGAGTATATAAAGACAGAGGGCACAGGTTGAATATGAAAGGAGGATATCTAAAACATAAGCAAAATAAAAGTAAAAGGTGAGGGAGGATTGTACTGGGAAAGGGGGAAGGAGAGAGGTAGAATGGGGTAAATTATCACACATAAAAGAGGAAATAAAAGGTTTTACAGTGAAGGGGAAGATGGGAGAGGTGAAGGGGAGTGAGTGAACCTTACTCTCATCAAAATTGGATCAAAGAAGGAATAACATACACATTCAATTGGGTATAGAAATCTATCTTACCATATAGGAAAGTAGAAAGGGAAGGGGTTATGAGAAGGGATAGGGATCATAGGAGGGAGGGCAGATTGGGGGAGAGGATAGTCAGAAGCAAAACACTTTGGAAGAGGATCAGGGTAAAAGGAGAGAGAGAATAGAATAAATGGAGAGAGGGATAGGATGCAGGGAATTACAGTTAACAATAACAACTGTGAAGAAAAATTGAAGCAAGTTTTTTCTGATAAAGCCCTAATTTTTCAAACATATAGAGAACTGAGCCAAATTTATACAAATAAGAGCTATTCTCCAATTGTTAAATGATCAAAAGGTATGAATAGTTTTCAGAGGAAGTAATCAAAACTGCCTATAGTCCTGTAAAAAAAATGCTCTCATTCACTATTGATAGGAGAAATATGAATTAAAACAGTTCTGAGATACTACCTCATACCTAGTAGACTGGCTAATAGGAGAATAAAAGAAAATAATGGATGGTGGAGGGGATATGTGAAAAATGAGACATTAATGCACTGGTGGTGGAGCTGTGAACTGATTTAAATATTTTGTAGAGCAATTTGGGACTATTCCCAAAGGGCTGTAAAACCATGCACACCCTTTGACCTAGCAATATCACTACTAGGTCTGTATCTCAAAGAGATAAAATACAAGAAGGAAAAAAAAGACCTATCTATACAAAAATATTTAAAGCAACTCTTTTCTGGTGGCAAAGAATTGGAACTTGAGGGGGGGCCCATTAATTGGTGAATTGTTGAACAAATTTGGGTATGTTACTGTGATGGAATATTGCTGTGCTATTAGAAATGATAAGCAGGGGGCTCTCAGAAAAACTTGGAGAGATTTACATGAACTGATGCAAAGTGAAATGTACCATGCACAAAATAACAACAATATTATAAGATGATCAGTTGTGAATGACTTAGCTATTTTCAGCAATACCATGATTCAAGAGAACTCTGAAGTTCTTATGAAAAATGCTATCCATCACCAGAGAAAGAACTAGTGGCATCTGAATACAGATTAAAATATATGGTTTCATACTTTATTTTTCTTAAGAGTTTTTATTTTGTTTGTCTTTGGTCTATGTTTTCTTTCATAACATGACTATTACGGAAATATTTTGCATGGCTATTTATGTATAACTTATATCATATGGCTTGCCTTCTCAATGAGGTAGAGTGGGGAGGGAGGAATGGAGTCAATTCAGAACTCAAAGTTTGAAAATGAATGTTAAAAATTATTTTTACATGTAATGGGTGAAAAATAAAATCTTTAATACAGAAAGAAAAAAAAGAAAATGCAAAGTCAAGAGTTGAGATGTGATATCAAAGGATAAATTTGTTGTAGTATATCTGGAAAGAACTGGGAGGCAGGGAACCATGAGTCTAGTCCCGGTGCTGCTGCTCCTAACTCCTTTTGTGACCTTGGACAGCTCATTGCCCCATTTTTGGCCTAAGGTTTCTGTCTCTGTGAAATGAACTCAATGATATTTGAGTTACCTTCCATTTCTCAGGGAATACAAGGCTTTCCTTGGAATCAGAAAGACCCAGGTTCAAATCCTACCTCTAACCTTACTAGGTATATTATCAGGGGTAAATCATTTTACTCCCATAAACCTAATTTTCCTTACCTTTAAAACAAGAATGACAGTCCACTCATTTGGGAGTTCTTGTAAATTTAACAACTAATTCTTAAAACTTTTCTATGTTCATTACACTTTTAAGTTTAAACTGTAGTCTTAACCTTTTTCCCATCACTTTCTTAAGCCTAGACCATCAATATTCAGGGGCTGACTTGAAGCATTTGGCCAAGGTCACAAAGCTTGTTAGCAACAGCATTAGGACCAGACCCATGGTCCCCTGGCTCCCAGTTCATTTCTTAATATACTAGCCTATTCCAAGTCTTTGACCATTGCCATTGGGCAGGTTGCTCTTCACTGTTTTTCCTTGGGACTCAGATCGAAGAATGGACATGTCCAAGGTCACACATCTTCCCCTTCCTCCTCTTTTAAAAGCAAGGGGTTTAACTTATCCCTAGATAGTCTAAAATCCCTGCTAGGACTGACATCATATGACCAGGTGACTGGAGCCTCCTGGCAGGTATCAAATGCTGGGGACTAATAAGTTCTGTCATATGTACAAACTGAAGATGTACATGGGTGTAATTACTGCTCTAACTGAAAATGGTCTACCTCCTCCTCCCTATCCCCAACCAAAGTGCATGGCACCAGACACTATGCCTGCAGTGTGCCTGACTTTATTCAGAGAAAAATATATATATTTTCTCTTTTTGTGAAAAGATTATGGGTCTTGGAGGCAAAGCCATGGCATTGAGTGTTTAGCCATTTCCTAGCCCTGTGACCTTGGATAAGTCTTATCAGTTTTCTTGACTGAAAAATGAAGACAGTCCTCTTTGGTCTCATGGAGCACACAGGTTGGGAGAATCAGATGAACTACCAGATGTCTAAGTGCTTTGTGTGTTTAAAATTCAATGTTAGATTATGGACTTCAATTTCTTTGTCCTTTAAATGAGCCCCAGTTTTATGAGGTTGTTGTGAGGATCAGTTGAGCTCATGTGTGATGGCCTTGGGTGAGTCACTTCCTTTCTGGACTTCAGTTTTTCCTCTCTAAAATGAGAGGGTTGGATTAGAGGGTTTCTATGGTCCCTCCCAGCTAGATAGCCTGTGAGCCAATGATCCTGAGGTCTGGAGAGCTTTCAGTAGAGTTCATGAGCAAGGTACCGAGGTTCTGTTCCTCCCCTCTGCTTGTTTACAAACCAAAATTCAAAACTTTCATAAATTACCTGCTATGTTTAAGTGTTGCTCTTTTGGGAGGCACAGAGACTAACTAGACAAAGTCCTGTCTCTAATGAGCTTAAAGAGAGAAAAAATCATAACAAAGAAAGTCAGTATTTATATAGAAGTGCCAAATATGAGGTTCATAGGAACTTAGAAAGCAGAGCTCAGGGTTGGTCCATGGTGGAGGAGGGGGAAGGGATTTCACAGCAGAGATGAGAATTGGGCTAGGCTTTAAGAATGGGTAGGACTCAAAGAACAAGAGAAGATGGGGCAGGCATGGCAGGCAGAGAACTGACAAGTAAATTTCTCCAGAATGCACATTTATGGAATGCTGGGTGAAGGAAGTTGAGAGATAAGAGGAAGTTATTAAGAGTGGACCACTCTGACAGGAGTCAGATGATCAACACATTTCTCGACATATTACTTACGTAGGTAATTACAGGAATGTTACCTTCAAACTGAGCCAAGCTGAAAGCTTATTCTCTCTTCAGAGTCCCAATGAGTACATTCCTATGGAGTTCCAGTGAATTTTTACACCTGTCGTTGTGACTTCCTGTAAGTGGAGCCTTAATTATAGGAACCATAGCTGTGTTGAGTAAACTATGGGACACCTGGTAGTCCTTGAAGTTTTAAATATGTCCAGGATGGATCCAGGCTCAGTGGATCTGGTTTGTCAAACTGTTGACTAATCCATGAGGCCAGTTAGAAGCTAGCCATGTCACAAACTCCTGTAGCCTTCTAGAGGTCAAATCTGATTGTGAGAATTTCCATCCAGAACCTTTGTAAAAATCCATCTACAGAGACATTATGGATAGCATGCATAATTGATACAATTTCACTCTAGGGGGATAGGAGAGGATCAAATGTCTTAACTAGTTGGAATCTATAAATTCCTGAAATCCTATTCTGAATGATCCCTTTAGGGTTACAGAGAAGTCAAAGTGTACATTTTAGAAGAAGAATTAAGAAGTTTATTAATTGGTGTTTTTATCACACCCATATATGTGAGGGCAAACTGCTTCAGCCAAGATGTCTGGCTTGTAGTTTATCTGTTGACACAAAGCCAATACCTTGGCAAGCTAGAAAATTGGGCTAAAATTATCAAGATGGAATATAATAGCGTTAAATGCAAAGTTGTAGGCTTTGGTTTCAAAACAAAACAAAACAAAACAAAACAAAAAAAACCACTTCATAGGACTGACAGCCCAGTGTCCGGAGCAGGGAAGCCTGAGTCGTGGCCCTGGCCGCCGCCATCTGCTTTCCCTTCTCTCCCTCCGATCCCCGGTCCCGGCCCCTTCCTCGGTCCCTTCCTGTCAGGGCCATGGCTGCGGGGCCACTTTGGCGGTGCTGGGTGCCGCGGGTGGGGCGGCGGCACTGAGTGGCAGCCGGGGCGGGGGGAGGGGAGGGAAGCCGTCCCCGGGAGCTCAGCGGAGCTCCGCCGCCTCCCTCTGGGCCGGTCTGGAGCAGGAGTGGCCACCCCTGCTGTCTGACCCGATGTAGAAACCGGCCCAGAGATGTTGAGTGACTTGCCCTCAGCTTCATAGCAAGTCAGAGGTTATTCTGCTTGAGCCCTGGAGTTGGAGGATCTGGGGGCTTTGGTGGAAATCATGGAGGCACGTTCCTAATTGGCATGAATGGGAAGCAGACCCTGCAGAATCTGAATGACTACTTGGCTTCTTAGCTAGAGAATATACACTCTCTGGGTACATCTGATATAAAACTCAAAAGTTTATCATGAAATGGCATAAGAAGAGGGAGCCTGATAAGAAGTAAGGTTATTCTCAAGATGGACAAAATTTCAGCAACCTGTAATTACAGATTTTAGGTGCCAACTTGCCAGAGTTAAGATCCTACTTCATGTTGATAATATGTAGATATAATGATATATGCTTCACTTTCAAGTTTGAAAATGAACTGTCCATCAAGAAAGAGGTGAATACCGAAGTAGAATTACTTTGAAAGACCCTGGATGGGTTTGGCAGTTGTCATATCTTATCTGGAAATGGAGATGGAAGGCATGAAGAAGAAGATTTTCCTTATGAAGAAACACCAACAGAAGAAATGAGCAAGCAAAAATATGTCAGATGATATCCTAGGGATCTTTTGGGGATCTTTTCCAGGAGGTGATTGGTGGATTTTTTCAACCTCTATTTTGCCCTCTGGTTCTAAAACATCAAGGCAGTTTTCCTTGAGAATTTTGTCAGATGATATCAAAGTTAATAGGCAAGTTAAGTCAGCCTCAGGAGAGCTCATCAAGGTCCTAAAGGGCATGAGAGAGGAATATGAGTTTATAATTAAGAACTAGTCAGATTTAGATACCTGGTACAAAGAGCAATCAGAATCTGTACCCCTCCGTATATTCTGCCCAGTGAACCATCATCCCTTCTAACAAAGAATAAAAAAAGAAAGAAAAAAAGTTGATTAAAACCAACCAAAACATCAACCAAATCTAACAGTATATCCATTATTTCACACCCATAGTCCTTACAGAGGAAAGATGTTAATTTTCCTCTCTCATGCCATATTTGGACATAATAATTACAATTCAACTTTTTTTTTTTTTTATATAGCAGTCATGCAGATTGTTGTGAGGAACTGAGACGCAATCTTAGAGATTGACCTTCAGACCTGAGACAGGAAAAAAATATTCTCTGGAAAGTAGTTAAAGCTGCTACTTCTTTCAGATTCCTAGGATATACAAAAGATGAGTCTCCCAAGAAAAGGTGGAACAGATACAGTTGCTGACTTGGAGCATCACAAGTATAAGATCTTTTTAGTATCAAGACTCCTCTTGAGAATGACATTGTCAGCTACTTCCTTCTCCTGGAGAGTGAGGGCAAAGGGAAAACAGAAGAGTCCAAATCAGTCAAAATCTCCAAAGATCAAACCATGACACAGGGCATTGTGAACTGAAAAGTCATCCTTTTGCAGGTCATTGTGATTTAGAAGTCTGAGAGTGAGGCACATAAAGGTTTCTACTAGGTCTAAATACTTTTCTAATGAAAATTCAGGCAGACCCAAACCTCTAATGGAGGTGTTCTACATGACACATTTGGAATTATTATTATTATTATTTTTAAAGCAATTGGGGTTAAGGAACTTGCTCAAGGTTACACGGCCAGTCATTATTTATGTGTGGGTGGTCATTTTCTGATGCCGGATCCATTCTCAGGTCATCCCGACTCCGGGGCTGACACACTTACTCACTGTGCCACCTAGCTACCCCTACATTTGGAATTATTAATGTAGCAAACTTAAAAACTCATCTTTTTTCTCTGTAACATGCTTAATCTTTCATTGTACTTATCAAATTAATGTGTGAATTAATGAGAATTAAAATAGCTGCCTTCTTAATGTCAACTCCAAAGAATATAAAAACAAACAAAAAAAAAACTTCATAAACATAAGTAGGGCAGAATTCTTAGACAGAAGTTTATATGAAATAGGAATTCTCGTAGAGTGTAAGCCCAGTAAGTCAACAATTTGATATAGCCACCAAAATACAACAGCCACCTTGAATTAACCTGAATGTAATCCTGAACTTCATTGAGAGGGATACGTTTCAGGGATAAAGAAATGAAAGTTTCATTGTACTCTTCTCTAGTCTTATGACATCTTGAGTATCACAGAGCCATCATAATCCAGAAGAGGATAATTAGGGTGATATGATACCTTCAGTTCATACCACATGGAAAGAAATGGAAATGTTTACCTTGGCCTCCACTTTGATCTTCCTCTTCTTCCACTCTCCTTTCCCCTGATTTAGCCAAAGGAGAACTTTGTCTCTTGCAAAGGAGAATTTGGGACTCCTAATCTCTCCATTGGTATTTTAGCATTGTCCTTGGGAAATCAGCAGCTGGTAATGGTCTTTGTTTTGAGAGGCAAAATCATACTGGAAATTGAAATGAAGTAAGGCAGGTTCAGTATCCTACAAGGAATCCAGAAGAAAAGCTATGCCATATCCTAGGGAACCTTCCTGAGCACTCCATGAAAGAATGAAAAGGACTTTCAGCAATGAAGAATTGTGAGTTGCCCCTTTGACTCATGGGTTCCCTAAGCCTGACCCTACTTTCCCCTGCACTTTATATGTACCAGTGGGAGAATATGTCACAGACCTTCAGAGGAATATGTTGTACTAGCTATTTGTAATATAATAAGTTAGTAAAATATCCCTTTCTAAAAGCTAATTTAGCATAAGTGATATGAACTGATCATCGTTGGAAGAAGCACACTGATGGGGACTTGTGAGCAATAACCTTAAAAAACAACCCCTCAGAGCTAACTAGAAGCCTGGGGCAACATAGTTGCTATACTCTGAGACTTGACTTATCAGGGTAAGTGTGAACTGGGAAAGGAGTTCCAGAGCATGTGCTATATGTATGAGAAAAATTAGAGTTCAATACAATACAATGGATATTAGAAACTAACTGATGCTATCCATACAAATGAAGGATACAGACAATAAGAAATGCAAAAGCTACTTGAACTAAGATGATTACCTTTGACAACAGAAGTACCAATGCGAACGATTGAAGGAGTAAAGACAACAAATGTTTGGAGAGATCAAAGGTTGAGCCTTGACTGAGGGTAATTAGTGATATAATAAAAAGGCTAGTGATTTAAGAGAGGAGGACAAT
Source organism: Gymnobelideus leadbeateri (assembly GCA_011680675.1). NCBI lineage: Eukaryota > Metazoa > Chordata > Mammalia > Diprotodontia > Petauridae > Gymnobelideus > Gymnobelideus leadbeateri. Next base: position 58,132 of record WOXC01004412.1, on the reverse strand, counting down.
GTAGAATTGAATTTCATCACCAAGGAGTTAGGATGGGGAGAAGAGGACAGATTGGCTGGGGCAGAGGTTATGGCCTGGGACAGAATTGAGGGGTCAAGGAATTGGAGGGCATGATGTGGATGAAGAGTAGAATTATGTAATGGAAGATAAAGGAAGGGTAAAAAGCCAATAGATTATGGTTGGATAAGGGGATTTCAGAATTCCTGAACATGGACGTGGTAAATTTTGGGGTTATGGCAAAATCAAAGGTATGACCATCTTTGTGTGAAATGGCTCATGGGAGGAGATTAGGTTGAGAAACTGAGGGGGTTAGGATATTTGAAGGAGAATGATCATGAATATTAAAATATGAGGTAAGGGTTGAGAAGGAGAGAAAACTTGTAATCAGGCATCAAATTCTATAAGGTAGGGGCATTGATCTGGGAATCTGTAAATAGTTCCAGGATTTTGACTGGGTGAAATGAATATCATGAACCTTAAAGGAAATGAGGTAACTGAGTGTTGAAGAGAGGAAGGAACCTGAGAGTGGCAATGAGGAGCAAGAAACACTCTTACGTCCCCTTCCTCAATTAGTGAGCTGAGGAGAATGAGAGAAGTTGCAGATAGTACTAGAAATGGTGGCCAAGGAATCTGTGTCATAAGAGGGAAGCCAGGCTTTAGTAAATTCTAGTAGATGGAAAGAATGGGAAAGGAAAAGATGAAAGATACATTTTCCTGTGGAACAGGCATTCCAGATGGCAGTGAAACAGATGGGTGGAGTTAGGGTGAAACTTTGGGGTGGAAGTGGGGTGGAAGGAGGATGGCAATGAAGAATAGGGGGTATGACATAAAATTTGGATAATCTATTCAGAGGTTACTAGGATAACTAGCTTATTACCAAGTGTGAGAATGATCCTCACTGAGTGGAGAAAGCTGTTCTTCTGTGCTAAAATAACAGGCACAGCAAGAAATGGGATGTCTGAAGTCAAAAGGTTGTTTGCTCTTCTTGGCACTAGAATGGTTCTTGGAATGATAATGAAATTATAAAATAGCATTAGGCAAGTCAAATTCTTTGGGTACTAGCCAGGAAAGCCTGTGGAAAGTAGGGCTGCAGGTACTGAGTCAAAATGATAAAGGAATGGGGGGGATGGAATGGGGAAGATGATCAGGAGAGGGAGAATGTTGGAGCTGAAAGGGATCTTAGAATATAAAACATAGCAGGTCAAAGGCCCCTTCTAGTTCTCAGGTTCCATGTTCCAAGGTCTTTCAAATTTCTGTGACTATATTTTAAGATAACTTTGAGTCTAATATACTAGGACTATGATCATAAGATTCTCCTTCATTTATCTATGCTTTTCAGTCCCCCTCTGTGCAGCAATTAGGGTTCTATCACCACCCATTCTGAGATATAACAGTTTAATTGCTTGTACTAATTGTAAACAAAACTCTGAACCTGGAGATTTAACCATAAGAGACCTCTGCCCCAGAGGACTTGAGCACATATACACATGCAAGTTTCTCTCTGATCTCCACAACTGTCACTGGAAACCCATGGCAGGCCCATCTTAGATTCCCCCAAGACCCCTACCTCCCATAGCAACTGAGTTTAGTTCAAAGTATCTTCCTGGTACAGCCTGTGCAAATACTTTACTATCTGAAACCTTCCAAGGATGAGAGACATACTGCTTCATCTGCACAGAATATCCAAATTCAGGGCCTGACAAAGAACATACCTTTTGTAAAGATTGTTTTTATGATTTTAAGACCACTTTCTTTTCTTAACCTCAGAAATATCCTGAAAAATTGAGACATTTGCCATCTGAGAGCCATGACTCTAACTCTTTGCTGGGCATAGATCCCTTCAATTTAATACTGGCAGGTGGAGGCAGCTGTAAATTAAGCATCACAGAAACCTCCCACATCCTCATGGAGCCAGGTATGTATGTCCCAATAAGTAACTATTTTTTTTTAATTTTTTTTTTTTTAAAGCAATTGGGGTTAAGTAACTTGTTCAAGGTTACAGGGCTAGTCATTATTATTTATGCGGGCCGGATCTGATCTTGGGTCATCCCAACTCCGAGGCGGACACTCTTACTCACTGCGCCTCCTAGCCACCCCTTTAGGGCAATTGGGGTTAAGTAACTTGCCCAAGGTTACACGGCTAGGTTTTTTTTTGTTTGGATTAAGTGTCGGAGGCCGGCTCCGAACTCAGGTCCTTCTGATTCCAGGGCCGGCGCTCTATTCACTGCGCCACCTAGCCGCCCCCCAATAAGTAACTATTAATGAGCAATAGTTACAACCTAGGGAAGAGGTGTAGGAAATATTCTGGGAGACAGAGGCTCATAGTTGGGAGCAAAAAGATTCCCAACCCATTCCTAAACAGAGTACAGAAAGAGCATTCTTAAGGCAAAGCAAATTGGTGCCCATGATATTCTGGGATCTGGGGCAATCTCCACTGTCTCTCTCCTGCCACTAGGTAGATGGAAGGCAACCAGGAGCAGGGAAGAAAAGAGATGACTTTCCCAGATAGTATTAAGAGACCTCAGGGCTTGTTTCCATGATGTGGGGCACTGGTGGCAGGGACTTTTTATCTTTGTATTCTGTGTCTTGTACTTATGTAGTCACTCAAATACTTATTGAATTGATCTAATCCAATGATTTTACACATTTGTAATTGGCTTTCTTTGTAGTTTTTTATAATTTATTTTATGCATTTAAAAACATTGTTCCTGAAATTAGTTTACAGGCTTCATCACATTGCCAAAGGTGTCCATGAGGCCAGAAAGTATTAAGAGCCTCTGTCCTATAAGATCCCACACCTCTGCACTCCACCATCATTCCAAATGCTCAGTCAATGATCAGATGAAGGCCATCTTTCAAACTGATGCCCTCATCCTCATTGGAAAGACAGCACCTAGAAATAGAAGTCTGAGTACTCAGTGGAAGAATCTCTGGATTATTTGGGGCCTATCTCACATTATAATCTTGTCAAACTTTCCTAACTATCTTTTGCTCTTTTGATAGGGCTCATGTCTGACCAGTAAACTCTGGTCAGAAAAAACACATTTCACCTGCTGAAGACTTAAACTCAGATGTTGTTGTTTCTCCTTCTTCTCAAAGAGGGCCAGGACATCTGGAAGATGATACCATGACTTGCAAGTGAATTGACTTAAGTGAGGGAGGGCTGTGCAAGGTCACCTGTCTCACCTTTTCCTCCAGAGCCATCTGGGTCCAGTGGCAAGATATAGCTGAGGACAACTGGAGATGGTCCCCACTTGAACTCAGAGATTAAGCATTGAGCCACTCAGCTGAATTCCCATCCCACTTCTAGCCCCACTTTATTATAATTTATGGCAAGATGAATCTCTTTTTCTTAGGTTATAAATTCTCTATTTTGTAAATGTATTTTGAGTTTTGAATATTTCTTGAATCTAGATTTTTTGAGAAATATGCATGTAATATTATCAAGGTTTTGTTGTAAGACATAAAATTAAGCAAAATAGCTTGAAACAACTACTTTTATTTTCTCTTGAGTTTTATTAAAAACATTTTTATATTAATTTAATTTGGCTCTATGAAATTAGCTAACACCTTGCCTATTTTATTAGTGTTTTCAAAACAATGACTATTAGTTTTATTTACAAACCCTATAATCATTTTGAATTTTGTTATCTCTTTAATATTCAGAATTTTTATTCTTGTGCTTATTTTTTAAAATTGCACACCTACTTCATTGGTCTATTCTCTCTCTGTCTCCCTCTCTCCCCCTCTCTCTCAATGTATAAAATGTTTAGATATTTTCCCTTCAGTTCCATTTTAGCTGCTCCTCATCTTCATCTACTTACTTCCCTGGCTTCCTTCAAGTTTAGCTAAAATTCCATCTTCTATAGTTAGCCTTCCCTGATTTGCCTTAACACTAGTACCTTTTTTCTGTTCAGTATTTCCAATTTATTCTGTTTGTACATAGTTGTTTGCTTGTTGTCTCCTCCACCAGACTGTGAGAACAGGTATTGCTTTTGGTCTTTGTATCCCCAGGGCTTAGCACACAAAGTGTCTGGTACTTAGTAGGCAGTTATGAAATGTCTATTAACTCACTGACTTCAGACTGAATGACTCAGTATCTTTTCACTCTGAAGACTCACTTTGACATCCATTAAGTTAATTTCACAAGTATTAAAAAGATTGTTCCTACTGGAGATACCCATAACAGTTTCCTTTGGAGCCTTAGCCCATATACAGATGGACATTTTTGTTTAATCTTAGTACCAGTGAGTAAAGCCATTTTTTTTCTCTCTACTGTCCTCCCAGGATCACTTCCCAGATTTCCCTCTTATAGTTTTCATTTGGAAACATGTTTTTCATGCAATACAGAGTGGAAATAGTTTTATATCAAGAAAGCACAGAGAGTACTATGGATCAAGGGCCATTAATATTAATTGTTGTTGGACGATAATGACAGTCTGGGGTGGGATAGTTTGATAAGGGGAATCTACAGCAGAAATGGGACTTTTTTCCTTCCACTGAGTAGATCACAGCAACTTCAGTTAATATGGTAAAGTGGTCAATTTCAGGTAAGGGAAATTGATCAATTAAGAGTCAAGAAACACATTCAAACCGATAAATGCACACAAATTTAGCTTCTTGTCTTTTTTGGAATATCTCCAGCCAAGTATTCTCCCCTCCCCTCCAAATTAGGGAATGGTTTCCATGGTAAATTTATCATGAGATATCCATTGTTGGTGTGAAGAAAGGAGGCAGGAAATCTTTTCTAAGCTTTTATCTTCTTCTGAGCTTTCTATAGGTACAGAGATAATTTGATTGATTAGGAATTTTTTCTCCTATCTATACTTGTCTCACCAAAAAAGTTACAGTGTAGTTATGTAGAAAGGCCATTGGATTGGCAGTTGGGAGGCCTGACTCCTATCCCTTAAGAGCTATATGAAACAAATCCCTTGGCCAGCCTATTCCTCAATGTCCTTAGCTGTCAAATGGAGATGCTATCACCTACCCCACCTACCTCACAGCAATTGTGGAAATCCAATGGGATAAAACTACATACTTCCAGATTCCCTTTCCTTTTTCCACCAAAGGGCTTGTACTCATATTTCCCAGAGGTCTTAAAATTAGAGAACCTAGTTTCAAATTCTAGTTTTGCTACCTACCAAATCTCTTTTTTCTGGGTCTTGGTTGGTTTTTTTTTTTGCAAATGAAGGAAACTTCAAGTCAGACTAGGCTTGCTCTAAATGCTGTAAGCCTTTATTATTAGGAAGAGTATAGCTTGCACAGCCTCCCCAAACTAGAGACTTCTCTGATGCCAGTTCACTAAGGGGAGGTTTTCAGGCTAGAAGGGCACTGTGGCTGCTTCTGAGTATCTCCAGCTTTCCTCTCTTTCTATGGGAGTCTCATAACCAGCAAAGCTTGAAAATCTCTCTTACTCTCTTTCCCATTCCACTGTCATTCCTTCCCTAAGGTCCAAAGGAATGAATTTTCAAGGGTCCCTTTTCTTGGGAGCAGAACCCACCTTAGCCTGGCCATCCCGCCACTTCATTTCACCCTGTGAGTAACAGCAATCATTGTGCCTCAGACAGCAGTTGGGGAGCAAACCTGGAGTGTCCCTGGGAAACCTCCCTCCTTCTCATTCTCTCCGAGGCCTCTTGCTAGTTCTGGAGGATGAGCATTGTAGTTATTAGGGAGAAGCACCATTGTGGGACACCTAGATTTCTGCACTGATAAAGGGAGAGAAAACATGTGCTACTATTCTTCAGGAGCACTAGCTGAAGTGGGGGCAGGGAAAGAAGTTCACTTTGGGCGGTTCTTGCCTTGTCCCTTTTTACTTTTCCACCTTGGCCCCACCCGGCTTTCAACTTTACCTAGGGATCAGCAGAGCTATAGTTCAAGTAAAGGCATTAAGTTCAAGGGAAAAATCACATAGAAAATAAAACTCTGTCTAAAATACCTTGGTTTTAATCAGGAATAAGATCTTTCCTAATCAGGTTGCCCTTATCCTGGGGGTGGAGCTTGGAGCATTGACTTTTCTGAATAATTTCCATACAGCTGTTATATGTTTCATAGAATAACAACCAGGTATAGAGCATGGACCAGAGTCAAATAGGTTTGCTTGAGAATAACAGTGAGCATTTATATAATACTTGAAGGCTGGCAAAGAGCTGTCTAAATATCCTCCCATTTTTATACTCAGTTTTTATTTATGATTTCTTGAAATATAATTCAACATAGTCAATATATTGGCTTATAACAGGCCCCAGTCCAAGCCTCACTTGGTCATTGTTTGGGATTTATGGGCTCAGAGTGAGTGTAAATAGCAATTGTTTTGGTTCTGCCCAGAAACACTAAGTATCTTCCCCTCCCTCAGAGATTCTTTGGAGAAGGCAAACTATACCATCTTTTGTCTCCATTCTTATCTATCCTATAATCAACAAATAAGTGTTGCTTCAGACAAACTGAGACCTCTGAAAGACCTTAGCTTAAAAAGGTCGAGGTCTCCCACTGCATTAGGGCCATCACCAGTCTTCTTGACATATGTCTTGCCTCTGGTCTCAGATGACTGGTGGAGAGAGTGAGGCTGAAGACTTTGCACAGCTCCGCCTCACTTAAATCCAATTCCCTTGTAAGTTAAGACATCACCTGCCTGATGTCATTTGTCCTCTTTGAGAAAGGAGGAAGAACAACCACAAACATTTTATCCTCACAAGAATTGTGGGAGGTAGGTGCTATTATTACCGTGATTTTATAAATGGGGAGAGTGAGAAAGACAGAGGACAAGTGACTTGTCCAGGGTTACACAGATAGGAAGCAGAGCTTTAGTCATAAATGATTAAAGCTCTCATGAATCCAATTTTGCCCAGTGTTTTCACCCATTCTCTTGAATGACAGTTATGGATTGACCAATGATTCTACTCTCCCTTATAAATTCAGGAACGAGCAGAATATAGACAAAGGGAAAGCCTTACATGAAGATACCTATGTCTCTCTTCCTACTATATTGTTTACCCACTTTTTCTAGACTTTATATTTATTCATATGTTTACATATAGTTGTCACAATAGCATGCAAGCTAAGGTCAAGGGGGCAGAGGCTGTTTAGCTTTTCTTCCTGTGACCCCAGCACATATCCTACTCTCTGGCACATAGGAGGTGGTCAGTAACTGCTTGTTGAATGAACTAATGACCACAACCTGATTTCACTGGCACCCTTTCTTTCTCCCCATAGGTAGGAGAAATAAGAAGGAGCCAAATGCCATGGGAAACAGCACTGAAGTGACAGAGTTCATTCTCTTGGGTCTGACAGATGACCCCAAGCTTCATCTCCCACTCTTCCTGGTATTTTTGTTCATCTATCTTCTCACCCTTGTAGGGAACTTGGGAATGATGGTGCTGATCCATTCTGATTCCCGCCTCCACACTCCAATGTACTTTTTCCTCAGTAATCTTTCTCTTGTAGATCTGGGCTACTCTTCAGCTGTAGCTCCCAAGGTGGCAGCTGCCCTCTACTCAGGGAACAAGGTCATCTCCTACTCAGAATGTGCTGCCCAGTTCTTCTTCTTTGTTGGTTTTGCCACAGTGGAATGCTACCTCCTGGCTTCCATGGCCTATGACCGCCATGCGGCTGTGTGTAAGCCCCTCCATTACACCACCACTATGACAGTGAGTGTATGCATTTGTCTGGTCATTGGCTCTTATATTTGTGGTTTTGTGAATGCTTCCATCCATGCTGGAGATACCTTCAGCCTCTCCTTCTGTAGCTCTAATGTGGTCCATCACTTTTTCTGTGATATCCCCCCACTTCTGGCTCTCTCCTGCTCTGACACCCACATCAGTGAGTTGGTAGTTTTCTTTGTTGTTGGTTTTAATGTCTTCTTTACTCTCTTGATTATCTTGATCTCCTACCTGTTCATTTTCATTGCCATCCTAAGGATGAGGTCAGCTGAGGGTCGCCAGAAAGCCTTCTCCACTTGTGCCTCCCACCTAACTGCTGTCTCCATTTTCTATGGCACAATCATCTTCATGTACTTACAGCCTGGCTCCAGCCACTCCATGGACACTGATAAAATAGCATCTGTCTTTTACACAGTGGTCATCCCTATGTTGAACCCCTTGATCTACAGCCTGAGGAACAAGGAAGTAAAAAATGCCCTCATCAAAATGATCAAACAAATGAGGTTTACAAGGAGTGTTTAGACTTTCCAGCAAAGAGAGCCATTTTGTCTGGCATTCCTAGTTGGCTTTAACTGAATAGGCCTCAGTTTCTTCATCTCTAAATTGGAGTGGGAGTGGAGTATATGACCTCTGAGTTCCCTTATATCTCTGTCTAATGGCAAGCTACTTAAGTAGCTGAAGTCAATGGCACTTGGATGGGAATATAATTGATTAAGGAACATCATTAAAGTGAGCCTTGAGTAGTTTGCATGCATTTCTACACTTGTTCTAGTTCCTGATTATATAACAACAGAAAATAAAATTTCCCATTAAGATCACAAGTTATGGTTCTAATAGATTTCCGCCTATTTTTCAAGCTTATTTATCCTTCTCTAACTATGCTCAATCTAAAGGAATGAGATACTTCAGAAATTGAACCATATATATATATATATATATATATATATATATATATATATATACACACACACATATATACATATATATGTATATATATATATATATATACATTTATCTATATATATGATAAATTCAAACACTAACTTTAACTCATGTTTATGTCATGGAATAAAGTAAATCAAAACAACAAAATCTTCCCCACCAAATGAGGGTTCCCCTGAGAACTTTCCAAATATCTGAAACTATGAACTTTCTACTCCTCATAAAACTCTCTAGGTCTTTGGGTACCAAAGGACACATAGTATAAACATAACAGTAATAAACTTTAAATGAAGGTAATTTTTCCATCAGTGAAAATGTATTCCACAAGTTACCCCCCTCTAAGAAAATTACATTGAAATTCTTTTCCATAAACTGAAGATATTTCAACAATTAATAAAATAACAGCTAGTCAGTTCTTCAGTCAGTTGTATCAATATCCAATTATTCTTACATCATTTTGAAACATTTAAGGATCTTATTCCATATATACACTTTATTACAGTAACTTAAATGTATCCCTGCCTTTGTCTATAGGATACTAATTCAACATTGTATTTGTACTTGTGTTCCACAGCCTTCTTTTCCCTTTAATTATTTCTGTAACATTTAGAAAGCATGGTCTATGCCAGGGATTTGATCTTTCACATTACTATACAAAAGTACCAATTTACCTAATTATTTTATTGAAAACACCAAGATTTCAAATACATTATGCTCACATCTCAAATTTAAACTTGTCTTTGTACAAAAACCAATTACTAGAGATCATTTCTATATACTTGCAAATTTTCAGCCAACCAAGTTCGATGTTTAGGAAATCCATATATAAAGTTGACCAATATGAAACTTCAAAGCAACCCATTACCAAGCAGGGGACTTCAATTTTGTTTACTTTAAGAGCGAAATTTGGAGCTGGTTTCTAACCTATGCTACCTCTGTAATACTTCCAGTCTTTCTGTCCCAGGGACCTACTATCATTACTTGTGGGGCCTTCACTGTAGTAGTTGCCTCTTCCCACTCCTTCCTTTTTTCCAGGTTGGGGAAGGTAAATCTCCCTCTTCTTAATCTGATCTGGGATAAGAGGGATTAATAGAAAAACCCTGTGACTTTTTGCTATCCTCTAGACTAAGGAAGGGGGAGTAGGGGAAGGGTTAAAGTCTGCTCACCTTATCCTGAAACACACAGAGCTTTCCCCCAATCCTGGACCACAAAATTCCTTGTCTCCCTCCATCCTGGATCATAAAGTTTCTCCTGTCTCCTCTAAAATTACCGCACCATTCTGAAACCTCTGCATAAGCATAACTCCCCAAATATCAGGGTTTCATCCAGAAACTCAGAAGATTCACATAATTCACATAGGTTTGGACATAATTTGTCATAAATATCAAATTACTACAACAAATTAGCTTACAAATAAAAATTTATTAGGCCTTCTAAAAATCATAGAAAAGATTTTGCAAAACACTTCCTTATCAAAGTATTTCCCTTTCTTAAAACAAACAAAAAAAAACAAACCCTATAAATTGTCCTATAAAATTTAAATTAATTATTATTAATTCCTAAATACCAAATAATACCTAAATTCTTTGCTCATAAATCCTCTTGCACATAAGTGACAAAAGTTGCAGGAGAAGATTTTGCTAGATCTTTTCTTTGCATAATTACTAAGTTTCCTTTCACAAACAGACTTTGGTAAATACTTGATTTAAACAATAACTCCAAATTGCTTAGTTAACAATCTCAAAAATTTCATAAATGATAACAAAACATTTTTAACTGAAACTTCCTTTTAAATAAAGACAAAACTTGGAAGTTTATGTTTTTTCAAACTATAGTCATATCTAAGAAAACCTATATAAAATTATCAAATATGAAGCAATTATATTTAACTCAAATAGTTCACATTTAGACAGCATTTGTTCTGTGCCAAGCGCTTTACAATCATGTAATGGCCACTATTTCCCTGGGAAGTGGACTCCGCTAAAGAGATTACCCACTAAGAGGTTAGGGTTGCTCTGGAGACCCCAAAATACCAACATGCCAGGTCCTGCCAAATGAATTCGACTCAAGTCTTTTCAGCCAAAGAAAAGTAAAATTTATTAAAAGTTCGCTTGTATTAGACATAGAGTAAGTCTGTGCTAGGTCATTCTATGGCACTCTCAGTATTCTATGGCCTTCTATGGCCCTTTCACCCTTCTATGGCATCCTCAGTATTCTCTGGCATTCTATGGCACTCTCATACCACATGGTGTGAGATGGGGTCTTATATATAGAAGGTTGTGGGAGGAGTCTAGGGGTGTTCTAGAGGAGGAGTTTGGGGAGGATATTCAATCTTGAATCCAGAGTCCAAAGGAGGTTCCCAGAGCCTGTACCTCAAGGACTCAAAGAGAGCTCAAGGGGGCTCCCAGAGCCCATACCTCATCCCCACCACCATCCCCCTACAGAGCAGGAAAATAAAACTTTCTTGGGGCCATGCAGTTAATAAATTTCTTAATGCCAAATAACAATATGTAAACATTTTAGTTATATATATATATAAGTCCAATACTCCTGGCCTTTTACAGGGAAATATTATCCACAAATTTATATATTCCCTTAAAAAAGATACATGGCTGTATATTCCCATCTCTGAATAACCTTTTTTCTACTTCCTTACAAAGCTGAAGTCCTGCCCCTTTGAGACTTCAAATAAAGAGTTGTTTTAGACATTTCAACATTTTATACATTTTGTAAAAAAGTTTGAAATCATGTTAGCTTAAAATGTGCTAGGCCAATATTCTAACTGCTGCTTTTGATCCGGGCAAAAGAGATCTAAGGCATTTCAATCAATGCTAACAAGGTATGGCCAGCTTCTCCTCCAAACACACACTCTTGGAGCTTGATAATTAATTGAAGAGTAATAATCGAAAATAAAGTTACCAATATCTTTAGCATAGTCAATACCCATATTAAATTCAATAAAATCCTCCCACAGATCCATTTCAAAAGGAAGATAGACATAACTTCTTCTAACTTCCTATAACTTTTTCTATTGGTTTTTAAATCAGGCAACAAATTTTCATTTTTAGCCCCTTCTACTTAAAACAAAATCAAAGTTAAACTTCTTTTTTCTTTTCTATCTTCCACACTTTTGCTCAAGCTTTCATTTCCCTTTTTCCTAATCTTTCAGATCCAGAAAAGAATCTTAAACCTCCCACTGAAAGCCTAAGGCGGGAGGTTTTTCCCTCTGTTCTCTCTCTCTAATTACAGACCTTAGAGATCTCTCACCACAAAACATAAAAGATTTCACAAGCACACAAATAAGACACTTGACAAGACAAAGTACACATGAATATAATTTTCTTGTTGGCTTTTTAAGAAATAAACCAATTTAGTAGCAGAATTTAGACCAGTCAAAATAAAACAAAAAACAAACCCATAGTCATCACATGCCAATTTACTCTGACCTAGCCAATTTCAAAAGTACAGCCTTCCCAGAGATCCTTCTAGATCTCTGCTCCCTTTCACCTTGTCCCCCCTCCCCCCCAGCCCCTCTGACATGCTGGGATCTCTCCACACCCAGCTTAAGGGACTATTTTGTAGGAGTGCAAACCCCTTTCCTGGCACCTTTGAACCTTTGTTTCTCCATTCTGCCATCAGGAGTATTTTCCCAGTCACCAGAGCAGTAATAGGTAGTCCTCTGTTCCTGTCTTGGTCTGTGCACAGAGGTTGCCTGGCTGCTGGGGGTATCTACTTGCTTTCTTTCTCCCCTTCTTTCCTGCATTCAGGGCAGCCTCTTTCATTAATCTGGTCTTGGGATTCTGAACAGTCCTCCAATGAGAATGTGGAAGCACAAGACCATTAAAATCAAGGGAACACATCTTTCTTGTCCAGCACTTTCCATAAGAGATGTTTCAAATCCCGGACGAGTTCCATTATTGTGAGAAATAATTGTCTTATCAAAAAACTCCACATGGCCTCAGAGAATTAAAGAAAGATTTTAATTTGATGTCATTTTGGGCAAGGGACCTGCCTGGCCAATACCGCTTTGTGGAAAAGGGTAACCTAGCAGGCACAGGCACACACTTTAGGATACAAAGTCTTTTATGACTTATCCTGATTCCCATCTCCCTCCTTTGTATCCCATTGGCCAGGCATTTCAGGGTTCACAGCCTACCTGAAAACACCTAAACCCCATCCGCTATGTGGGTCTCTACCTCTTCTTACATCTCTCATTTCCACATTTCAATTCTCTTCCCCCTTTCACCCTCATTCTCTTTATACTTTATTTAGCAAAGAAATGACAAGACATAAGTACTTTTAATCTCATCCCAGGATGTCTGCATCAGATTTTAATGAACAATGTAGAATTGAATTGTTTCACCAAGGAAACAAGATGGGGAGAGAATGTCACAACCCTGTTGACCCATTGCCAAATCACAAAGTAACAAGGTGAAGGCATTCCTGAAAAACAAGCCTCCCACCACAGGCTCCAAGTGACCAATTCAGCCTATTAGGGGGCAGAGTATATTTTCAAACCAAGGAAGGTTCTCAGAGTCACTTAAGCCTATCAAAGGGCCAAGGGGGCAGGGAAGATCTTAAATTCCCATTCCTATTACAAATTCCCATAACAATAGTAGGGATGAATATCATCAACCTTAAAGGAAGTGAGGTTCCAGAGTGTTGGAGAAAGGAGGAGAACCTGAAGGGCAACGAGGAGCAAGGAGCATTCTAACTCCCCTTCCTCAACTAGTGATCTGAGAAGAACAAGAAAAAGTGCAGCCAGTACTGGAAAGTGTAGCCAAGGAAGCTGCATCATAAGAGGGAAACCAGGCTTCAGTGAATCTAGTAGATGGAAAGAATGGGAGATGAAAAGATTTAGGATGAAATGAAGTTCATTGCCTATGGAATAAGCATTCTAGAAGGCAATTAAAAGGCTAGGTAGAGTGAACATGAAAGTTTTCCATGGAAGTGTTGAGGAGGATGGCAGTGGGCTTTGGATGATGATCTATAGTTCAGTGGTCACTGGGACTTGAAGGTTATTACTAGGTGTTTGAATGATCCTCATTGAGTGGAGAAAACCACTCTTCTGTCCTCAAAACACAGGGAAGACAGGAGATGGGATGTCTGAAGTCAAAATGTTGGTTGCTCTTCTTGGCACTGAAGGGTTCTTGGATTGATAATGAAATTATGAAATAGGATTAAGCAGGTCCAATTCTTTGGGTCCTAGCCAAGAAAGCTTGTAGGAAGTGGGGCTGCAGGTGCTGAGTCAAAGTGGTAAAGGAATAGGGGGATGGAATAGGGAAGAGGATCAGTATGGGGAGAGGTGGACAATGTTATTCATAGAACCATGAATTATGGTTGGGAGCATTTGACAGCAAGAGTCCTTAAGAATAGGAGTTTGACTGTCTCATTTTTTATGGGAGCTCTTATCTATGCCACCTTGGAGTTAGTTTATTAACATGTTCAAATCCTCTCCAAGTTGTTGGTAAAACTTTAAAGTTAACTTTACTATATCATCTCAAAATTATCCACATCTTTTGGTGTTCCACTGGTCTGGAACTTGTGTGGAATTTTCATATCATAGGGTTAGAGACCTGAAGGAGCAGCACCTAGATGTTTTCTGCTGATTCAGCACACATTACCAGGATGTGAACTTTGGTTAATGTATGATCCACTTTGTAAATTATGCTCCTTTCATTTTGGGAACAGCTTGTCTGTGACTTCCAGGTTCTCCTTTGCCAGTCTTATTTCCCCTTTATACTGGCTACTTAAAAACTTACTATATTGCCTGTGGCAGGGGAGGCAACTTTCAGGGGGACCAGAATAAGACATAATTTTTATTCATGTCTCCACATCCTAGTTGAGAGTGTGGGCTAGAAGCAAGAGGTAGAAAGTGCCTGTCCTATTGCAGATAGAAAGGTTGCCGTGAGGTAGATGGGAGGGTCCCAGTCTCCAGCAACCTTTGCTCAGGGACTCACTTCAAGCAGAAGGAGATGGAAGGCTCCTGGTTCTAGTTCATTGTGGCGGAGGGTGGGGGGTTTCGGCATTGTCTGGGGTCATCTCACCTGAGAAGTCTGGTGATGAGGGAGTAACAGGGAATGGTACATTCCCTTCTTCCTGTTTCTAAGGCCAGTGCTCTATTCTCTGAACACCTATTTGCCCTAGGGTTGTTATTACAATCAAGACATGAAGAAATAGGGTGTGAAAGAAGGAAACCTGATACATTGCTCAGAGGGTTATATTAGTGGCGGAGGCTAGAATCAGGTTCTGCAAACTCTGCGTGGCTTTGTGAGTTTGGGTAAGTCATCTTTCTGTTTCTCACTTTCCCTATCTGTACAATTAGAGGTTTGGACTAAGCGATCTGGGGTTTTTTTTTTGGGGGGGGGGTGGGAGGGGAATAAATAGGCTTTATTGGGGTTTCTGCTCAGGACCACCGACAGTACCTGCCTTGCCCAACTGGGGGGGGGGGCTGTTTGTAAAGGGGTGCCACTGCCCCTGAATGCTCGGATTGTAAGTGTAGTAGGGTTTCCCATGCGAATCACGTCCAGGCTGGACTGGTCGGCCAGCTGCTGGACCAGCGTGGCAATCTCCTTTGCGTCTTGTTTCCGATGGTTACTCCCTGGATGGCGCCATTCAGATAATCGGCCACCAGCTGGGGCACGAGCACGATCCTTGGGTTCCTCGGTGCAAAGTCCGTCACATGCTGCTCCACAAACTCCCCGGCGCCACGGGACGAAGGCGAGTCATGGCTGACCCAGAGGCTGAGGTGCTGCAGATGCTGCACGTAGCGGCCCAGTCCGTTGTGGAGGACGCTGCCCAGGAAGCGGCTTGGGGTCCCGTGGGCAGTCATGGCCACTACTGTGGGCCCGGATCCTAAGTGATCTGTCTTGTTAATATTCTCTGACTACATCACATTTAGAGGGCTTTGTAGCTGTAAGAGGTTGTATAATTTTAACCTAAGGGATGTAGGGCATCTTCTTTGTAATTTCATTTGTTGGGGACCGTGTCAATTCTACCGAACAATTGAAAACCTGTTGACAAAGTTCCTTCTTGCTATATGCTCATTTGTGATTTTAAAGTGGGAAGAACTCTGGACACACAAAGCCTACCTTTGGATGCTTCTTTCTGGGCCTCAGTTTATCTTTTGTAAATTGAGAAGCCTGGACTAAATCAGTATCAAAGGTCCCTTTCAGCTCAGATCACAGAACATAAAATGTCACAGCTAGATGAGACCTTAGAATACAGTGTGTGATCTGTCAGGGACCTTAGGAAATAGAATGTTGGAGCTGAAAGGGACCATAGCATGTCAAAGAGCCCTTCTAAGGTCCCATGTTCCAAGGTCCTTCAAAGTTCTGTGACTTTATATTTTAAGACACATTTGGGTCTAACATGCTATGACTATGATCAGAAGATTCTCCCTGGTTCATCTTTGCTTTTCAATCTCCCTCTGTTCAGCAATTAGGGTTCTATCATGCCTCATCCCCTCCCCATTCTGGTATGTAACAATTTAATTGCTTGTGTTAATTGTAAACAAAACTCTGAACCTGGAGACTCAACCATAGGAGACCTCTGCCCCAGAGGACTTGAGCACATATACATATGCAAGTTTCTTTCTGATCTCAGCACCTGTGATTAGTGGGGTGTATCTCTCCCACATTGGAAACCCATGGCAGGCCCATGTCAAGCTTCTACCATGAGCCCTACCTCCCATGTTCAAAGCATCTTCCCTAACCAATCTGTGCAAATACTTTGCTATCTGAAACCTCTTGGGGATCAGAGACATACTGCCTCATCTGCACCAAAAATCCAAATTCAGGGTCTAAGAACATACCTTTTGTAATGATTGTTTTCATATTTTTAAGACCCATTTTCTCTTCTTGACCTCAGAAGCATTCTGGAAAATTGAGACTTGCCACCTGAGAGTCATGACTCTAACTCTTTGCTGGGCATAGATCCCTTCAATTTAAGACCAGCTGTAAACTAACCATCACAGAAAGCTCTCAAATCCTCATGGAGCCTGGTATGTATGTCCTAAGAACTATTAGTGGGCAATAGTCACAACCTAGGAAGGAGGTATAGGAAATATTCTAGGAGACAGAGGCTCATAG
Source organism: Gymnobelideus leadbeateri (assembly GCA_011680675.1). NCBI lineage: Eukaryota > Metazoa > Chordata > Mammalia > Diprotodontia > Petauridae > Gymnobelideus > Gymnobelideus leadbeateri. Next base: position 41,445 of record WOXC01004412.1, on the reverse strand, counting down.
ATGGGGGCAAAAAGATTCCCAACCCATTCCTAAACAGAGTACGGAAAGCATTCCTAAGGCAAAGCCAATTGGTGCCCACAAAATTCTGGGATCTGGGGCAATCTCCACTGTCCCTCTCTTGCCTCTAGGTAGATGGGAGGCAACCAGGAGCAGGGGAGAGAAGGAGATGACTTTCCCAGCTAGCACTAAGAGACCTCAGGGCTTGTTTCTGTGATGGGGGCACTGGGGCAGGGGAATTTTTATCTTTGAATTCAGTGTTTTGCACTTAAGTAGTCACTCAAATACTTATTGAATTGATCCAATCCCATAATTTTACAGATGATAACTCTGAGACCAAGAGAGGAGAAGTGACTTGTCCATGGTCAAACATCCAGTTTATGACAGAGACAGAATTACAATCCAGGTCTCCTGACTACAAAGCTAGGGCATTGTATCACAGATACTTCTTGGACTTTCATTCATCTGTAATGGTTTCTTTCTTATCCTGTATCTATGAATTACATATATATATGCATATATATTATTACATATCATATACATGTATATAATTGGCTCTTTTTACTTTTATATATTTTATTTTATACATTAAATGTTTCCCTGAAAATAAGTTCATAGGCTTAATTACATTGCCAAGAGGGTCCATGACTACAAAAAAGATTTAAGAACCTTGGTCCTATAGGGCCCTGCCCCTTCACACTCCACCTTATTCCAAATGCTCAGCCAATGCTCAGCTCACCCTCATTGGAAAGGCAGCACCTAGAAGTAGAAGTCTGAGTACCCAGAGTGGAAGAATTTCTGGATAATTTGGGGCCTATCTCACATTATAATCTCTTCAAACTTTCCTATGTATCATTTGTCCTTTTGTAGGGCCCTTGTTTGCCAAGAAATTCTGATCAGAAATAATATATTTCACCTGTTGAAGACTTAAACTCAGATACTAAGTCCTCAACCACCCAGGTGTATTCCCCATCCCACTTCCAGTCCCACTTTATTTTTTCATTTATGGCATGATCAAGTTCTTTTTCTCAGATCAGTTATAAATTCTCAATTTTGTGAATCTATTTTGAATGTTTCTTGAATCTAGATTTTTTTGCCCTAAATATCTATTCAATGTTATTTTCAAGATTTTTGTTGTTGTAAGACATAAAATTAAGCAAAATAGTTTAAAACAACCACTTTTATTTTTCTTTCTTTTTAATTTTATTAGAAAATTTTGATATTATTGATTTGATTTGTCCTTATAAAATTAGGTAATACCTTTCCTCTTTCATTAGTCTTTTCAAAACAAAGATTATTAGTTTTACTTATAAGCACTTTGTTTTCAATCTTATCTTTAACATTCAGAATTTTTATTCTTGTGCTTATTTTTCTAAATTATACACCCACTTCATTGTTCTGCTCTCTCTCCCCCTCCCTCCATCCCTCTCTTTCTCTGTCTGCCTCGATGTATAAGACCTTTAGACATTTTTTCTTCAGTTCTATCTTCACTGCTCCTTATCTTCACCTCCTGACTTCCTTGGTTTCCTTTAAGTTCAGCTAAATTCCCACCTTCCATAGTTAGCCTTTCCTGATTTCCTTTGACACTAGTGCCTTTTCTCTGTTGAGTATTTCCAATTTATCCTGTTTGTACCCACTTGTTTGCATGTTGTCTCCCTTACTAGACTGTTGCCTTTGGTTTTTATTTGTGTCCTCAGGGCTTAGCACACAAAGTATCTGGCATATAGTAGGCACTTATGAAATGTTTATTGACTCACTGACTTCAGACTGAATGACTCAGCTAGATGTATTGAGGTCAGAGTTGGGAGAGCTGGTTCAGATGTGAAAGAATTCACTTAGACCTTCTCTTTAGCCAATCAGAGCTTTATTGATGTAAAAGCATATGGGCCTGAGATTTAACAAGGAACTAAACAAAAGCATTGATGTAGGAAAAGGAGCAGACTTATATAGACAGAAAGCTACACAACCTATAGGATGATGTTATAATTTTTAGGGTCTCTAATGGGGTTGGAGATTTAGGGAAGAATGAGGAAGATGGATGACTGTTATGGGAATGGGAATCCAAGAGCTTCCCTGCCCCTAGGCCCTTTGAAAGGCTTAAGTGACTCTGAGAACCTTCTCTGATTTGAAAATATACTCTGCCCCCTAATAGACTGAATGTGGTCACATGGAGCCTGTAGGGGGAGGCTCTTTTTTTTTTTTTTTCAAGAATGCCTGTAATGGAAATGCAAGTTTAAAGATCTTCCCTGCCCCTAGCATAAGTGCACCTGGAGCCTGTGGTGGGAGGCTTGTTTTTCAGGAAAGCCCACACCTTGATGCTGTGTGATTGGGCAGTGGGTCAAGAAGTTGTTACAATCTCTGAGCCAGGAGAAGGCTGTATAAGCCCTGAGGAGAGGCTTTGCTTTGGGGCTCACTTTGAGAAGTGTTGTGTGATTTGACCAGATGAGACTCTGGGAAGCCGTTGTTGAGAGCCCCCCGGCTTTGAAAACCCAGATGTTGATGCTTCCCTCTCTGGTAACTGTGATTTGGTATTGATATAATGGTTGGACAGTTTGGAAGCCTGTCTGTTTGATCTGTAAGTTCTGTAACTCTGAAGTTCGGGGTGTTGACCTTTTTCCCCTGAACTAGGTAATGTATGTTTGTTTGATTAAAGTAAGCTTGTTAACCCATTTTGAGTTGCTTTCCTTTTGAAAAGCAGATCTAAGAACCTGTGCTGGCAGTCACCCTGGGGATATTGGGGTGCTTGCTGCTACAAAATGGCGACGAGGATGGGATCTGCTGAGTAAAAGGAAAGTATGGGGGCTGGGATAATTGTCTGTTTCCCAGTTGTGGTAGCTGTGATTCTGTGGAGCCATGGAGCAGGAGAGAAGAACGGCCTGCATGCTGACTTCACTGAGCTGAGAGCAGGAATGGTGAGCTGCCTGCATGGAGGCCTGTGGAGAAGCCTGGAGCTGCTGCCCTCTGTGGGAGGAGAAGGAACCCAGGAGTTTGGAGTTCAGCCACAGGACAAGATAAGGACTGTGTGGCAAAGCAGGGGCACTGACTGTGTTTCCTTGCTGCATCCCACAGTTTGGGACCCGGGGGGGGTGGACTTATGACTGATGGGTGGGGTGAAGTGCCATGGACCCCAAGGATCCCACTTTGGTTTTGTTGCCTAGTTCTCTCTCTGGACTTGAAAGCAGGGGCTGGAGCAGTGTTATGGGAAGGACACTGCCCCCCTCCCAAGAGTACTTTATGTGATAATGCTTTGTATTTTGTGAACTGATGTGAAAATGCAATGTACTTTGTGTTTAAGGCCCAGTGGCTACTTTGGTAACTTTATATGTACCTGAAAATGTGACTTGGGAGATGGTTAGTGCTGATTGAAATGTGGGTTGTCTATGCTATGGGCATACTTAGTGAGACTTTGCTGAGTAAGTGACTGATTGTACTTTGAGATATTGTTACAGATAAGAGACTAATTGAGTTAGTCAAGACTTTGAGTGGAAGACTTGTACTTTGAAAACTGATGTAACTGATTGAGTTAACTTAAGAGTGACTATTTTTTGATTTTACTGATAAGTGACTGAGTTAACATTTGCCCCATGAGTGGAAGACTTGGACTATTGTATTTTGAGATTATATTGTGATTTTCTTATGTACCTGGAAAATGTGACCTAAGAGATGTTTTAGTGCTAATTCAAATGTAAATTGTGCATGCTATGGGCATGAAAGATCTTGGGGCCGAATGTAATGGAAATGCAAATTTAAAGATCTTCCCTGCCCCTAGCATAAGTGCACCTGCAGCCTGTGGTGGGAGGCTTGTTTTTCAGGAAAGCCCACACCTTGATACTTTGTGATTGGGCTGTCAAGAAGTTGTTACAATCTCTGAGCCAGGAGAAGGCTGTATAAGCCCTGAGGAGAGGCTTTGCTTTGGGGCTCACTTTGAGAAGTGTTGTGTGATTTGACCAGATGAGACTCTGGGAAGCCGTTGTTGAGAGCCCCCCGGCTTTGAAAACCCAGATGTTGATGCTTCCCTCTCTGGTAACTGTGATTTGGTATTGATATAATGGTTGGACAGTTTGGAAGCCTGTCTGTTTGATCTGTAAGTTCTGTAACTCTGAAGTTCGGGGTGCTGACCTTTTTCCCCTGAACTAGGTAATGTATGTTTGTTTGACTAAAGCAAGATTGTTAACCCATTTTGAGTTGCTTTCCTTTTGAAAAGCAGATCTAAGAACCTGTGCTGGCAGTCACCCTGGGGATATTGGGGTGCTTGCTGCTACAATGCCCACACCTTGTTGCTTTGTGATTGGGCAGTGGGTCAAGAGGGCTGTGACATTCTCTCATCCAGGAGAAGGCTGTATATACCCTGATGTGAGGTTTTGTTTTGGGGCTCACTTTGATAAGAGTTGTGTGATTTGACCAGATGAGACTCTGGGCAGCCATTGAGCCCCCTGGCCTTGAAAACCCAGATTTTGGTGCTTCCTTTCTAGTAACTGATGTAATGGTAAGAAAGCTGGAAGCCTGTCTGCTGATGTTTCTCTGTCTGTATTTTTGGCCTGTTTGTAACCTCTGTATGCTCTGAAGTTCGGGGTGCTAACCTTTACTCCCTGAACTAGGTATGACATATGTTTGACTAAAGCAAGATTGTTAACCCATTTTGAGTTGCTTTCCTTTTGAAAAGCAGATCTAAGAACCTGTGCTGGCAGTCACCCTGGGGATATTGGGGTGCTTGCTGCTACAATGCCCACACCTTGTTGCTTTGTGATTGGGCAGTGGGTCAAGAGGGCTGTGACATTCTCTCATCCAGGAGAAGGCTGTATATACCCTGATGTGAGGTTTTGTTTTGGGGCTCACTTTGATAAGAGTTGTGTGATTTGACCAGATGAGACTCTGGGCAGCCATTGAGCCCCCTGGCCTTGAAAACCCAGATTTTGGTGCTTCCCTTTCTAGTAACTGATGTAATGGTAAGAAAGCTGGAAGCCTGTCTGCTGATGTTTCTCTGTCTGTATTTTTGGCCTGTTTGTAACCTCTGTATGCTCTGAAGTTCGGGGTGCTAACCTTTACTCCCTGAACTAGGTATGACATATGTTTGACTAAAGCAAGATTGTTAACCCATTTTGAGTTGCTTTCATTTAGTAAAGCAGATCTAGGAACCTGTGTTGGCAGTCACCCTGGGTATGCTAGGGTGCTGGCTGCTACAATGACACAAAGATAAGGAAGGCAGGGGAAATTTTATGACCCAGGATGGGTGGAGATAAGGAATTTTATGGTCCAAGATAAGGAGAGACTTGAGGGTGCCTTCAGTTTGGAGAATAAACTAGGGACTTCACAGAGAACTAGAAAAGCAACCCTTAGGGCACCTTTGTGTTCACATCAGAAGGGCACTGTGGCTGCTTCTGAGGGTCTCTAGTCTTCTATTCTTTCTATTGGAGTTTTAGAACCAGCAAAGCTTTAAAATCTCTCCTTTTCTCCTTCTCATCCCTCTGTCATTCCTTCCCTAATGTCCAAAGGAATGGATTTTCAGGGGCCCCTTTTCTTGGGGGCAGAACCACCCTTAGCCTGGTGGTCCCACCACTTCATTTTACTCTTTGAGTAATAGCAATCATTGTGCCTCAGACAGCAGTGGGGGAGCTGAGCTCCCTCTTCATTCTCTCTGAGGCTTCTTGCTTAACTGAGGAGGAAGAGCATTGTAGTGATCAGGAGAAGCAGTGCCTTTCTAGGCCTCTTAGATTTCTGTACTGCTAAAAGGAGAGGGAACACACCCTGGCAGTCTTAAGCACTGCTGGTTGAGGTTAGGACTGAGGAAGAAGTTTCCTCTGGGGGGGGGAGGGGTTTGCCTGGTCCCTTGTCAGTTTTTCACCTTGGCCCCACCCTGCTTTCTAGCTCTACCTAGGGATCTGCAGAGCTATAGTCAGAGAAGGCATAAATCCAAGGGAAAAATCACATGAAAAATAAAACTCTGTCTAAAATACCTTGGTTTTAATTAGGAGTTAGATCTTTGCTAATGGGTTTACCCTTCTCCTGGGGTGGGTTGCAGGGGAGCTTAAAACACTGACCTTTCTAAACAATTTCCAAAAACACTGTTCTGTGTTTCATAGAATAACAACCAGGTTTTCCCAGCTACTCTGGGCAGCACCCCGAAGACTCTCAGGCCTGAAGCTGGCCCATCACAGTCCTGCCCCCTCCCCCCCCAGATGCTGGAAACCACACTGAGCCCCAGCCCCAGCAGGGTCATCAGGGACCCAAGGAGCAGGACCATGGCTTCTTCCTTGGGATTGCACAGAGGCTGCCTCCCCATGAGCAGACTTTGAGAGCCAGGACTAAGACCAGTCTGGGAGCCCTGGGGTATATCTGCAAAGGTGACTGACTCACTGGCAGCCCAGGTGGGCTTTGTATACTTTGGCAAATCTGTAGCCTCCCTCCATCCTACCACCCTTCAGTCCTGGGGCAAATTCAAGGTTACCCTCCAGCTGGAGATAAAGTGGGAATATCCCACCCTCTGCCCAGCATCTGGATCTGGAGTGGAGGCCAAAAGGCCCCACCTTCTCCCTTTACAAAGGAGGAAACTGAGGCCCAGAGAGACCAAGTAATCTGCCCAAAGTCAAACAGGTGCTGAGCAATGAAAGCCAAGATTTGATTTAGCTTCTTTTATTCAAGATACAGGGGAAAGAGCTGGATTTGGATGCCCAAGAATTAAGCTTTAATCCGGGACCAATCAGGGCAAATTGCCCAGTAGTCTTTCTGTCTCCATCACGTTATTGACAAAAGAATGGGATGGGGTTACAATCCTCCCAGCCATAAATTTATGACCCTATGACTGAATCCGACTTTCTTTCCACAACAGAAGAAAGTAGGGTGTAAGCAATAGTGGGGACCCAGAGTGAGAGCTGGGACTGTTGGTTTGATGCCAGAGTTGGGGCGGGAGGGGGTGTGATGAGGTGAGAGAAGTATTATAAATACTGGTAGTCTACTTTCTTTACTCTTTAAGAAATCAACAGAAAGAGCCTGAGAAAATGGATTTCTCCAGTCAGAATGGACAGGGAGAGTGAAACCTGGGGCAGATTCTGCTAGTGGAAGGGAGACTGGTAGGGATAGCTGGGAATGAAATTCAAGGGCTTCTCCTTTGGGTGGTTACAGGAATGCTTTTGGTTACTGTGGAGTCAAGTACTAAGAGTACTTGAACAAGTTATTTGAAACCCAAGCTTTGCAGTCTACACTGGAGTCTAAATCCCTGAGGGGTCTTGAGGACCTGTTTTCCTTGTCTGGCATCTGCTTGGTCCCCAGAGCAGGCAGTAGAAGTCCTCTAACCCAATCAGAATCATGCAAAAAAGGGCTCCAACACGAGACTATGCCTCACCTCATCCCCAGCTCCATCCCTCTAAAAGTCAGGGGCTGCTTGTGGTGGGCTTGGCCAGGGCAGAGACCCTGGTGCCTAGGAGGAGAGTGAGAATAAGGATTAAGAAGGGCTGTGTTTTGAGGAACCCTGGGATAGCCAAGGAAGAGTGAGACCAGAGACTTTGAAGATAACTATTAGAAAAACTAAGTTCCAGAAGATACAAGAACTCTTGTACCGCCTTCCCTCAAACTTGCTTTCCAGCCTCTCTTCTGACTTGAAGAACACCCAGTGATCTGTTGTTACCACACACACAAAGGTAATAGAGTAACTCTGAAACCCTGGGCAAGCCACTCAGCTATATTTTCCTCATCTGTAAAATGAGGAATAATAATAATGTCCACAGGATAGGAAAATGTATCTACCTTAGATACTAAGTAACAGGTAAATCACTTGACAGCCTCAGTTTCCCTGATTTTAAAATGGGGATAATAGCACCTCCTTCATAGAGAGGCAGGCAGGTGACACAAAAGATAGAGTATTAGGCTTGGAATCAGGAAAAATCATCTTCGTGAATTCACATCTGACCTCAGACACTTACTAGCTGTGTCACCCTGGGCAAGTCACTTAATCCTGTTTGCCTCAGTATTCTCATTTGCGAAATGAGGTGGCAAATCACTCCAGTATCTTTGACAAGAAAACCCCAAATGGAGTCACAGAGAGTCGGACATGACTGGAATGATTCAACAACAACAATAACTAACTAATAGGATATTTCTGAGGATCAACCAAGAGAATATATATACACATATATATTATATATATATATATATATAACATATATATATATATTATATATATATATAATATACAAACTTTAATTTGCTATAAACATTACCTATTACTATTAAAAATTTCATTTGGCTTATGTTGCTGTTGAGGGTCTTCCCCTCCCAGATATATATATATTTTAAATTAGGTAAAGAAGACATTCTCTGCTTCATTTCTTATTAAGCCTTAAACACTGAATGGACATTTGCTCAGTCAACCTGAGACCTACTAAAGACCTTAGCTTGAAAAAGCCCGCTTCACCCTGGGCCATCTCCAGTTGTCCTGATCTATGTCTGGCCACTGGACCCAGATGGCTCTGGAAGAGAAAGTGAGGCTGGGTGACCTTGCACAACCCTCCCTCCCTCAAATCCAATTCACTTGCATCTCATGGCATCACCTCCATGATGTGTGATTAAAAAAAATTTTATTAAAAAATTTTCAGTCAATGAAGATTCATCTTTCTCCCTCTTCTCATTGAGAAAGAAAAAGTGTCAGTTACTACACTGACTTTTCTGAGCCTGAAAGTTTTGAGTTAGAAGTGCTCTAAAGTCACTTTCAACTCCAAATCCCTTTGGTTACATGATAATGGAATAAACCAGTTTATTATTATTTTTAAGGGCTTTGTATTAAAGAAGGAAGTAAAGGCTGATAGTGAAGGATTGGAAGGAGAAGCAGGGGGTGGGTGGGAATGCTGATAAGGAACTACTGGGGAAGGTAGGCTTCAAATGGAAATGACTTAACTACAACTGCCTCCCAGGAAGTTAAAACATCAAGATAAGTGAGGAGGTTGTAAGAAAGTTTTCTGTCTGGTCTATATCAGTTCAAGAACTGGAGGAACTAATAACTGATATTAGTAAAAAGTGTAGAGAGCCTGAAAGCTGTAACAAGACCAAAGGGCAAATATTGTCCCAATTAAAAAAAAAAAACAATGGGAGTGGTGGAGGTGGAAAGGACAGGGAGGGAGAATAGAGTGTTCCAACAGTGAGTGTGCCCAATTCCTATCAAAATTCTAGGACACAATATTAAGGCAATGATATGTGACTGCTTAGGGGGAAAAACATTTGTTATGGTTAAAAGCCAACTTGGCTTTGCCAACAACAGATCATGCAAGACTAACCTTACTTTTTCTGGTATTAACAGAAAGGCAGATCAGGAGAATGCTAGAGATAAAGTTTACCTGGATAATAGTGAAATATTTGATTAAGTCCATTCTTTTCTTGTGGACAAGATGACAAGATCTGGGCTAGACTATAGTACAATTAACTGGATTTTTAATTGAAAATGGATAATTATACATTGTCTGGTTTATTTTTGGTTTTTCTTGTTCCTTTGAATCACATTGTATTATCATTTTTCCACTTCACTTTGCTTCAGCTCATATGTCTTCCCATGGTTCTCTGTTTTCTTCATAGTCATCAGTGATGGAGTGCTTGTGCTTGGACTCCAGCCCTAGGACCATATCTCTGCCCAGCCCAAAGACCCTATTTCTTGGCCCAGTGAGGCAAACTATCTCTCCCCGGTACAAGAACAAGCTGACCTCTGGAGAATTCGGGATTATTTTGTGCGAGCAGGACTATCATGTACTGATTCTCTCAGTTACCATATACAATCTAGAGGTCAAGCTATAGCCTTCAATTCCTGAGACTATCTTGTACAAATAGGATGGCCAGGCCAGTAGTGAATGATGCCAAAGGTACAGAAACCTTATGTTCGCCACCTAATTAGCACATTTGGTGCACAATGCACTGAACTTTTCCTCTATAAGCTTTAGCATCACCCCTTTAGTTTGCAAGTTCCCTAAGGAGCTCTGCCTGCCTTTATTAGCATTATAATAAACATTTGCCACTTGATTAGAAGACTGCTTGAGTCCTCGAATTCTTTTCAGACAACTATGCCCTGAACCTTGGTATTTTGGGACCTCTGCACCCCTAAACCACATCAATCATCTCTTAGGAATATTCTTTTATAGTCATGTAGCACATTTTGTTTTGTCATCAATTTTGATTCTTTACTGCTACAAAAAAAAAGGGATCTTTCTGCAGTGAATGACTAGCAGTGGGATCTCTGGGTCAGTGGGTCTGGACATTTTAGTGCCTTTAGTGATATGAAATTCAATAGGAATAAGTATATATTCTTATAATGGGTTAAAAATTCAACTTCTCAAGTTATGAGATCAGAAGAGTCATCTGAAAAAGACCTGGGGGTTTCAATGGACTCCAAGCTTAGGAATCATGTGTGATATAGCAGCCAAAAAATTTAGTCCGACCTGAAGCTTCTGTGTGGAGAGGCAGCCGAGTCTAGGACTAGCAGAAAGGAGGGACGCATCTTCGGAGTCAGATGACCTGCATCTGAATGACAATTCTGCAACCTGTGTAACTCTAGACATGTCATTTTACTTCTCTGGGAATCAATTTCCATAAAGTGACAATATTGGACTAGATAAGCTTTAAATTCTAGGATCCTACATTCCTCTTGTTTTCTGCCTTGGTCAGACCCCAAAGAATCTGAGATTTGTAAAGCTGGAAGGGACCTTAGAGGTCATTAAGGCTAAACCTTTTATTTTCACAAATGAAGAAACTAAAAACAGAGGGGTTATGATTTGCCCAGGGTCACAGTGTCAGAGACGTGATGTGTTGTTTTCTGTTTTGTCCTCTACATTTTAGAAAGACTGCTGAAAAGCTGGAGAGTGTTTTTAATGAGGTGACCAGTATAATAAGGAGCCTAGAAGGATATGCTAGATAAAGAAAGGAATTTCTCCAAGTGATTTGAGATCTTAAGATACATTTCATGTAAGCCATGAAGACGTCTTCTCTGTCTCTGTCTCTCTATCTCTCTGTCTCTGTCTCTCCCTCCCTCTCTTTCTCTCTGTCTCTCTCCTCTCTGTCTCTGTCTCTCTCCCTCCCTCTCTCTGTCTCTGTCTCTCTGTCTCTCTGTCTCTGTCTCTCTCCCTCCCTCTCTTTCTCTCTGTCTCTCTCCTCTCTGTCTCTGTTTCTGTCTCTCTATCTCTCTGTCTCTGTCTCTCTCCCTCCCTCTCTTTCTCTCTGTCTCTCTCCTCTCTGTCTCTGTTTCTGTCTCTCTATCTCTCTGTCTCTGTCTCTCTCCCTCCCTCTCTTTCTCTCTGTCTCTCTCCTCTCTGTCTCTGTCTCTGTCTCTGTCTCTCTCTCTCTCCCCCCTCAGTTTGGTAGGAGAGCAGTTAGAAGACCCAGATAGATATTGGCCAGTTCTAATATGAAAAAGGAGTTGATTAAAAAAATCTGTGGGGGAAGTATTTCTGAACCTCAATTTTATATATGCAGTCCTATTATTCCCTCCTTCACAGGGCTATTGTGAAGACCAGATGAGTCTTAAAAGTACTATAACAATATTGCCTGTGAGGGCAGGGTTACAAAGTGTCTCTGAAGTCCCACATCTTGTTTCTCACTGATTCCACCTTTCTGGTCTGCTTACACCCTGCCCCCACACCATGCTCTTGACACTGGCCTTCCCATTTCTCACCTCCCCAGCTCTGAGCACTTTCACTGGCTTCCCCATATACCTGAAATACTTCCTCTCCCATGTCTTTTTTGTTTTTGTTTTTTTGCTTTTTGGAGGGCAATTGGGATTAAGTGACTTGCCCAAGGTCACACAGCTAGTAAGTGTTAAGTGTCTGAGGCCAAATCCAAATGCAGGTCCTCCTGACTCCAGGGCTGGTGCTCTATTCCCTGCGCAACCTAGCTGCCCCACTCTCTCCCCATTTCTGATTCCTGGCTTCCATGGCTTCTCAAGTTTCAGCTATTACCGATCCCTTTTAAGGGTATTGCCTTTGATCTATTATCTTCAATTTATCTAGTACTTTGTATAGAGTTCTTTGTGTGTGTTCTTCCCTTTAGACTGTGAGGACGGACTGTTTTTGCCTTTATTTCCCCTATTAGAGCAGAGAAGAGGTTGTTTTTTGCCTTTATATCCCCAGCACTTAGTGGTGCCTGGGACATGTTTGCTGTTTAATAAATATTAATTGACTGAGACCCAGCTTTGTTCCAACTCACAGCTCTAGTGTAATCATAACAACAAATCTGGCCCTGGAGGGGAGATGTGGAAATGTACCTCTACCTTTTCACTATAAAGGTGGATGACTATGGGTGTGGAATGTTGCATATGCTGTGAGATAAAATCAATGTTATTTTTGCTGAACTTTTTTCCTCCCTTAATCTTTGTTACCAGGGAAGCATTATTTATATTTGGAAATGAATATGATATAAAAACAGAAGTTTTAAAATCTAAATGTTTAAAAAAAAACCAGAGCCTTATGTCTAAATTTTAGATAGGTAGGGGAAGCAAAAATCACAAGTTCATGGCCAAATTCCCATTGGAGGCCAAAGTCAGAATGTGGCCAAGGGGCAAGACATTAAGGATGATGGTTCCAAGCAGGGTGACATCCAGAAAGAGCCTACATCTGAAGTCATTGGACTTTGAACCGGAAGGAACCATAGCATTCTTCCAATCCAACTCTTTCCTTTTACAGGTGGAAAACCCTAGATGCAGAAAAGTGAAAAGACTTGCCCAAGTTAATTGAAATCATAACACAGTTCAAATCTGAGCTCAGGTCTTTTGTTTCTCCATTCAGCACCTGTTGCATTGGTTTTCTGAGGTTCTAGCTTTTCTGAGGGTCTGCCTTCAAATTCTCGACCTGATTCTTACAAGCTGCTTATGTAACCTTGGGCCATTTGCTTCTGTCTCCAGCCCTGGTTTTCGTCACTTCTAAGAGGGATGAGGGTGGGAAGGCTGGACCGGGTGACTCCTAAAGTCTCTTCCAGCTCAATCCTAAATAAAACATGTATAATGATTTTTAGGATCATGTACTCAGACTTGGAAGGGACTTTGGGGCCCAACAAGTGGAAGCCTTGCATTTTATAGGCTGAACTGAAACAAATGAAACATCTTACCTGAGGTTGCACACCTTAAAGTTTGGTTCCATTGACCCCAGGGCAAATATTATCACTTCTGCTTTGCAAATTGGGAAAAAGGTTCAAAGGAGGGAAAAATTTCTTCAGGGTTACCCAGATTATAAATGACTGATTCAGGGGTCCACCCAGGTGTCCATCATCAAGAGTGGGACCTATGAGTTTTTCTTGATTATTTGGGGAGTAGGATCTAAAGGTGGGTAACTAGCGGTGACTGGAAAGGTGTGCTGGGGGATAGAGAGCAGGTAAATGGAGCAATGGATAAAGCACTAGGCTATCACTTTCCCAAATTCAAATCTGGGCTCAGACACTTATTAGCTATGTGACCCTGGGCAAGTCACCCTGTTTTCCTCAATTTCCTCATCTGTAAACTAATCAGGAGAAGAAAATGACTGGGGGATGGAGTATCATAGGATTGCCAGAAGAGACTTTTGAGATCTTTAAGACTCCTCACTTTACAGAGGGGGAAACTGAGGTCCATAGAGTAGCAGTGCAAACTGCTATGGAATAAAAAACAGAAGACTTTGCTTTCCAGGTCTCCCACTTACTATCTGTGCAGCCTTGGGACACTCCTCTCTGGGTCTCAGTCTCCTCACCTATAATATGATGGGGTTCACTTAGATGGCCTTTGAGGTCCCTCAAAACTCTATGAACCTGGTCCTGGGGCTGCCCAGGAGGGGATGGGTAGCAGAATTGACCATCTGACTCCAAAGGTGTCTAAGGTCCTACTCTCTGGGTCCCAGGGCAGTCTGTTACAAGGAGGTAATTGCTGCTACCAACACGGGATCATTTAGAACCAGAAGGGAAGGGCATTTACTGTGATGTCTGAAGCCTAGCCATTGTGCCTCCCCTCCCCCTTTATAGGTGCCCAGCATCTCCCTGGGGAACTTCCTCTTAACAGAAAGACTAGGTTGGGGTGGGGAAATGCCCAAGGACAAAGAGAGTCAATCCTTTTGTTACCATAAGATTTATACAAGGGAATCAGTGTGTCCCCCTTAAGCTTGATGTTGTACAGTGAGAGGTCTGTGGGTCAAAGATGCTTAACACTCCATCCATCCACACTTCCAGATTCCCCTGGAGAAGGAGCCTGTACCCTGCTCAGCAGGAGCCCAAGCCCCTGCTCTCACTGCCACCCTCCATCCTGCTCTGGCTCTCACTCTCCTTGGCTGCCGAGCCCCTGAAGGGCTCACAATTCCACTGCTGCCAGTGGTAGGGCGTGGGCATCTGCTTTAACGAATTGACTATCCGCTTCATGTTTTCATTGTCCCTAGCGATATGGGAGTACATAGGGAAGCCCAGTTTGTCCAGAGCCTGGACCTGGTGGTAGAGGATATGGGAGATCAGGCCCAACTTCCGATACTTGGGCAGAGTTCCCGCCATGCGCAATTCTCCAGTCTGGTCCATTAGATCCCAGGACACCGGAGTGCCCTCTGGCCCCAGCAGGCAGTAGCTGGGGAAGTGCCGAATGCAGCGCTGGATGAACTTCAGGCTCTTATCGTTTCCCCCAAAGCTCCAGAGGTCATTCACTAAGGAGGCGTGCTCAACTTTTAGTGAGGACATCTTAAACGTCTCCGTGTTGCTGTTGAGGAAGAGAAAATGAAAAATCACCAACGTCGAACACATTATGCTGATGGTAGAGCATGTAGCCCACACCATGGCTCCAGTACAAACCTAAGCAGGCCTCAGTTCAGGCACTTGCTAGCTGTGTGGCCTTAGGCAAATCACTTGCCCTCTCTGGGTCTTGTTTGTCTCATCTGTTCCCTTGTGTGGGACAACTCTAATAATTAAGTTTTTCTTTATACTTAGCTGAAATCTTCCTCCTGCAACTACTATCCATTGGACTAAAGTCCCAGAGAAGGCTGAAGGCTCTCCCCCTGTCCCTCACCAACATCTTTTATTTTAAACCCCCAAGCTTTGTTCAAGGTGCAGATCAAGCATGCCTCACTTCCCAGAGAAGGTGGCAAGCCTGTGAAGCCACCCCAAGCATTCCGCTCCTCTCATCTTTCCCCTGGGTTTTTGTCTTCTATATAATCCAATCTTAGCAGAGCACATGGCCTCCTTGGGCTGTTTTTGTTACCTCTGTTTCTGCCACATTCTTCTGGCCTCCTCGAAATAGTTTGGATTTCTTTTCTGTCTCTTAAGTCCTTTTTCCCCATCTTTCTTTTTTCCTTGAAGCAGTTTCACTCTTTCTAGGAACCCTTCATTCTCCCTGACAAGTCATTAGTCAAGCCTGATTACCTTTTCTTTTAGGCAGAAGAAAAACGTGTCTTTCATAGACATTTAGTTGTTACTTAGCTCTGGCAGAAACAAACACAGTGAATTCTCAGAACAGATCCTGAGTTCCCTCATCTAGAGATCTTGAGTTCGAATCCCACCTGATACCACTTACATGGTCTTGGTCTACCCCATCTTTCCTATGTCTCAATTTCTCAATCTCCTCATCTGTGAAATGATGAAACCCCTATTTCAGCTCTCAGTTGGAGTCCTGAAGACCTTTCCAATTCTGAAATTCTCTGATTCCTGTGGTTAACTGCAGCAGCAAACTGCTTGCTTTCCCCTGGAGATCTACAGCTGAGTCTCCGGAGTAAATTAGGCTTTCCTATATTCACCTTTTCAGATGTCTTCAGTTATCATATTTCTATTAATGATTCAAGACGATAAGAAACAACTCTTAGCTAAGTGTCTCGGTGGATAGAGTATGTACCTCTATTTCCTCATCTGTTAAATGGGAGTCATAATAGCCTCTGCCTCTCAGGGTTATTATGAAGATGAAATGAGATAATATGACCTTAATAATGATAAACCTTAAAACGTTCCATCAATGCCGACTATTAGTATAGCTTGGTGGTTTTCTGTTTTTGTTATTGTTCAGTCATCTTTAGTTAAGTCCAATTCTTCATGACATCTTTAGGGAATTTTCTTGACAAGGATATAGAGTAATTTTCCATTTTCTTCTCCAGCTCATTTAACAGATGAGGGAACTAAGGCAAACGAGGTTAAGTGACTTGCCTAGGGTCACACAGCTAGGAAGTGTCTGAGGCCAGATTTGGCCCCGGTCTTCCCTACTTCAGGCCTGGTACCTAACGCTTTATCCATTGTGCTGCCTCACTGCTTTCTACAAAGCCTGGCTATTCTTGTGTGCCAGAGGATCTTCTGGAATAGCATAGTATATTGGGAAGAACATTAGCTTCTGAGTCACAGGCCTTGAGTTCAAAGCCTGATTCTCATTTACTTCCTGGCTGACCTGGAGCAGATCACTTAAGAGAATTTTCAAAACAGGAAATGAAAAGCTTGCACTACAAGACCTTAAATGGGTGTTTTTATGGAAATCTAACGTCCAGACACTCTGGCATCTTCCTTTTCTCTCCTCTCCTTTCACTTGCTAATATGACATCAAATATTAGCTAATCTCATTTTCCTTGGTCTGTGGTCTGGTGTGTGTTACCATATTCTATAGAATCTAGGCTCTGCAGAGAACAAGGTTTCATTGCATTGTGCATTGCATTGAGGCCTTCTGGCCTCATAGAGGACAAGCTGCAACTAGTGCTACCAAGCTAGACAGGCTTCCAGTCTGGGTTGAGTGAGAGACCGTCTGTCTTTTGTCCAAGGACCTAGGATTTGGAGTGACTCAACCACCAGGGGATGAATATTTTTTTTAGGAGATCCATCAACATGAAACCACTATCAGGCCAAGAAGAGAAGGGTTGGAATATCTCTATCTCTGGTAGAAGTCCCCACATTCTAATCAAACCACAGATCTTTGAAATACTCTCATGTTGATTTCCTCTAGGGGTACCCAGTTGGTTTCCTTGAATTTAGACATATGTATGTTTGAAGAAAGAGGGTAGAGGCAGCTAGGTGGTGCAGTGAATAGAGCACCGGCCCTGGAGTCAGGAGGACCTGAGTTCAAATCAGGCCTTAGACACCTAACACAAAAACTAGCCATGTTACCTTGGGCAAGTCACCTAACCCCAATTGCCCTACCTTCCCCCCTCAAAAACAAAGAGGGTGGGCTTTGCAAAGCACAAAGTCCTTTAGGTGTTCCTTGAACCCAAGACCTCAAGTAGTCTGGCTGCAGGCTAGGGCTCATAAGACCTCTGTACTTATTTTATTAAGTACCCACTATCAGTAAGAGCAAAGGAAGCTAACATAAGACACCCCCCCTTTGCCTTTCAGGAGTTTATAGTGTGGAAGCACCCACACAGACTATTATCCTTAGCTTCTAATTCTACAAGGCCAGACCTACTCTCTCTCCTGAGCTCTCACATTATCAACGGCTCATTGGACATTTTTAAGAACTCAGACTGAACATGTCCAAAACAGAACCATTTTTCAGCTCAAATCTATCCCTCTTCCAAACGTGTCGATTTTAGAAGGGAGTAAACATTAATATGGTGCAAGGTCGTATGTTAAAAGGTGCTTTTACAAATACTATCCTATTTGATCCTCAAAATGACCCTGTTATTATCCCATTTTACAGTTGAGGAGACTGAGGCAAACAGAGGTTAAATGACTTGGCCAAGGTCACACAGCTAACAAGTGCTTGATGTTGTCTGGGAGCACAGGTCCTCCTAACTGGGCCCAGTGCTCTACCCTCCATGCCACCTAGCTGCCTTCAGTCACTCTTAGTGTCCTGACTCCTCACTCTCACCTCCCATATTCAGTTACCAAACTGTCATTTCTACCTGCACATCTCTCACCTTTGTTTCTTCCACCCTATTTACACAATCACTCCCCTTGTTTAGACTCTCATTGCC
Source organism: Gymnobelideus leadbeateri (assembly GCA_011680675.1). Classification (NCBI taxonomy): domain Eukaryota; kingdom Metazoa; phylum Chordata; class Mammalia; order Diprotodontia; family Petauridae; genus Gymnobelideus; species Gymnobelideus leadbeateri. The sequence continues at coordinate 23,605 of WOXC01004412.1, read as the reverse complement.
TCTGACCAGGGCTATTTCAGTGGCCCCTTCATTGGACTCTCTTACCTCCAGTCTTGATGTTCTAAAACATTCTCCCCATTGCAGCAAAGTATTTTCCTGAAGTGAGGATCTGACCATGTCACTTCCCTACTGAATAAACTCCAGTGGCCCCCTATCATCTGTAAGATCAACTATGAACTCCTCTGTTGGGCATTTGAAGGACTTCACAGCTTTTTCCCTACCTGTCTCTCTTTCCCTTCACAAATTCGATGGTCCAGAAAAATGAACCTTCTTGCTGTATTTCTCCTCTACACAAAACACCCATGATTTGGCTGGTTCAGGGATCCACTCATTACCAGTACAGATTAGCAAGTGTTCTGCAACGTGTAGCTTCAGAGAGTTTTCTAGGGGTTCTCAGAAGTTGACTTACTTGCCTGGAGTCCAAAGGAGCACTTGAACATTCCTGACTCCAAGGTTGGCTCAATTCTTTATGCCATGCTGCCTTTTACTTCATACTGAATTACTGTGAATAGCAGTATCTTTGAACCTGAAATAGGCCTTGGTGATCCCCTCAACTACTTTCCTATGAGGGACATCAGGCTTTACAGGTAAATATACAATGACAGTCTAGCTCCATTAGGTAATGTAAATATCCAAGCAAAAAGTGAAGAAGAGAAGATAGATAAGCAAATTCCAAGATTTATGTCCACAAATTCTGGAGATTCTCACATTTACAATATAGCCATGTAGTCTCTGTAAGGTCACCACCTCTGTCAGGGACCAGAAAGTCCCAGAACAAGGCAAGCTAATTTATAGCACTTATGGGAGTACAAGAATAGTAAAAAGCCCGACTGCCCCCTGCTTTGGTCTTTACCATGCTAGAAGTCCTCACTTGAATCAGATGGGGATAGGTTGTTCCACCTTTGAAATGGAAATCAGCAGGAAAACAGAATTTGACTTATAGAAGTACCTATGCATGACTCAGCTTTTAGATAACTTACATATCTATTTTCGGTTTTTCAGTTTTGTAATGTACGTTTTGCTGAGAAGGTGCATATCTGTTCATTGTTTCATAAACTATATAAAGATTTCGGTCTGTCAGCTTGACCTGGACTGATTTTTCCTTTGCAACGTTATGTATCACCTCGTTTAAGCCAGACTGTAAACCTACAGGAGAAAAAAAAATGAAAACATAAATTCCAGTGATTATTCAGACACAGGGGAGAGACATTGTCACCAGAATTAATTCCTGAGGGAAAGACCAATGGAAAGACCAATGTTTCACAAAGGGATCCTGGACGTTTTGGAAAATGAAATTATTCCTGACCTTGGAGGTGAAGACATTAGACTAGGAAGAGTCACAGGACCTCAAAATCAGGGGGGACTTCAGAGACCATCTCTTCAAATTTATATATGCCTGACTGAATCTTCTCTACACCATCCCCAACAATGACCATTCAGCCTTTGCTTCTGGACAGTCCAGTGGTAGGAAGCTGGGTACCTCTCAGAGCCGCTCATTTCACTTTCAGACAGCTCTAATTCTTAGGGAATTTTCCCAGAGATTAGGCTTAAATCTGTCTCTTTATAATGATTGTCCATTGGGGCCAAGAAGAATTGAGTCCCTATTCCACAAGCTGGCCCTCCAAATACCTGAAGACAGCTTTCATATTCCACCACTACTTCTAACCCCACCATAAACTTTTTCTTCTTCAAACTATATATCCTTGGTTCTCTAAACTGATCCTTGTAATGGAAGGCCCATAGCTACTTTAGCTCTCTTGTCTTTATAGGCCCCATTTTGCCAATATCCTTGCAAGAATGTGGAGAACAGAACTGAACAAAAATACTTTAAGTGTCATGTGACCAGGGCAGAGAATATGGATGTTATCACTTCACTAATCTTGTCCATTATGTCTTCTTTGATGGAGTCCAAGATCACCTTAGCCCTTATGGCTGCTATGTTGCCCTGTTAGACTCACTCACACTGAGCTTGCAGCCCCTAGCAATTAGAAAAGCTGATAGAGTCAAAAGTTAGCTTTATTAAATGATGACTGGAGAAGAGTTTATTGACTGGCTAGTGCAAATCCATGATATTCTTACCTTGAATCTGCAGGTGCTGTTTCCAGTTGATGACATCGGAAGACTTGAGAATGTCCTGAAAATTCTGGAGATCTTTGGAATAAACTTGGTAGCTGTTGGTATAGGGATCTAAATCATCTTTCATGTCCTGAGCAGGTTGGAAAAAAAGGAAGGAAAGGCAGTGATCAGGAATTTGGAGGGGATTGGAGCATTGGGGAAAGCTGCTGACCAGGTAATACAAACATTCTAGCTCTGTCACTGGTAAAGGGTTGAGCTCAGCCTCTAGGCAGATAAAACAAGTGGTTTACCTGCTCTTGAGGCCGGATGATGACAGTTTTAAAATCTGGCCACCTGTCCACCCTTGCCTCCAGCTTGAATGGATTCCCATGGTTCATATGGAAGATGGTGCCATAAACCTGGAGAGGCAGACCAAGGAAGCTAGAGAGTCAATCCATTGACAAAATCAGTCGATAAACATTTATTATGTGCTTACTATGTACCAGTCACTGTGCTAAGTTAGAGATACACAGAAAGATAGCCACAAGTAATTCACAATTTAATGGGAGAGACAGCATACAGCTAACTACATACAAATAAGCAATATATGGGATAAATGGGAACTAGATAATAAAGGGAAGGCTCTGGAATCAGCAAAGAATCAGGGAAGGCTTCCAGTAAAAAATGAAACTTTAATTGGAATATGAAGGAAACCAGGGAAGCCAAGAGACAGAGCTGAGGAGGAAGAACATTCTAGGCATAGGGAACAGTCTGTAAACAAGTCTGAAGCCTGCTGATAGAGTCTCTTGTTCTTGGAACAAGGAGATCTCAGAGTACATGGTGGGTGGGAAGGAGAAGAAATGGGATTGATGGGGCACAAGGGATGAGAAGACTGAAGAAGGGTGTCAGGTTATGTGAAACTGGAGGTGATAAGGAACCACTAGAGTGTCACATTTACATTTAAGGAAGATCCCTTTGATAGCTGAGTGGAAAGTGGACTGTAGTGAGGAGATGTAGGGCAGGCATACTGAACAGCAGGCTATTGTAATAGTCTGGGAGAGAACAGTCAGTGTTAGAGAGGTTAGAAAGCTTTGCCATCTGGAGAAGCAGTGGGGAAAAGGCAAGAATTGAATTCCTGAATCCACTTCAGTTCAGTACACATTTATTAAGCACCTACTAAATGCTAGACCCCAGGGATACAAAGTCAATAGTGAGACAATCTCTACTCCCACAGTTTAGATTGTCCTGAGGGGATAGTAACAATACCTTGCTTTTGTATAAATTTACAAACCATCCTAGATGGAAGGGACTTGAGTAGTCATCTTGTCCAGAGGTGTTGAACACCCAGGTTGGTGGATGCCCAGACCAGATTAAAATGTAGTTGGAAAATATTTAAGAAAGTGAAAATACAATAAAGCATAATGTTAATTTGGTTTTTTTAAACCAATATGCCCCTCAAAGGGATTAGATCCTTATGTATGGCTTAGTGGCTCCCATGTTTTCTTGAGTTAGAAACCACTGATCTAGTCCATTGAATCAATCAACCAACCAAGATTTATTAAGCACCCAGGAGAAGAGAATACAGAGCAGAATGGTCAAAGCAAAACCCGAAACTTATTATGCACATAAGAAGAAAAGCAAGCTGCCCATAATAAGAGACTTGCAGTTTCATGTATAATCTACATTTTCTTTTTTACTTTGAATATGAAAATGCCCATTTTGTTTGGTGTTGGTTAAAGTCAGGATTTAAAAAAAAAAAAACACCAAAAAACCACCAGAATGAGGGGATTGGAGTGGAAGATTGCTGAATTCCATTTCAGCTATAACATCTATGGTTTATGTCTCTCCAATGATGTACAAAAGACAGTGGTAGCAGGTTGTGTGTGTGTGTGTGTGTGTGTGTGTGTGTGTGTGTGTGAAGGGGAGAATGGGGAAGAAAGAGAAGGGAGGGGAAGGGAAGGAAAGGGGATAAACATTTATTGAGCCCTTACTACATGTTGAGCACTGTACTTACAAATACGATCTCATCTGGTCCTCACAAAAAACTCTGCAAGATCAGTCCTATTCTGTCATTATCCCTGTTTGACAGATGAGGAAACTGAGACAAACAGAGGTTAAATGACTTGCCCAGGGTGACACAGCTAGTAAGTGTCTAGGGTTTGATTTGAACTTAGGTCTTCCTGACTGGAAGCTCAGCATTCTGTGCACTGTTGCACCACCTAGTCAGGAAAAATTCCAAACTAAGCACTTGATTATAACTTCATTTGTCCAGGTGGAAAATGCCTGGGAAAATGGTCCAGGAATCTTAAATCTTCTCTTGGAGGATGGAGGGCATAATTTCTAGAGAGAGGGAACTGTTTCACAGCCTGAGTCAGGACCAAATAGAGGCAAAGTTGGCAGGGATCCAGGATACAACAAACAGAAAGGACCAGCACTTTGTAATAGGATGTTTCAGATGTTAGAAACTTCAGGGACAGATAGGGATTTATTTTGCAATAAGTTGTTAAGTCAAGTTTTATGTAATTGGGGTTTCAAAGACTCCAAAGGCCAGTCACACATAGGGGGGAAGGATTTTCTAAACATGTCCAGGGCAACCTAATATTATGGATTGTCAGGCTTGGGAGTAAAGAAGACCATCTCCAACAAAATGTGGATGTCATAACCCTTCATAGTTTGAGTAATACCTCTCTGAACCTCAAGCAACCTTAGGAGGAGGTAATAGAAAGGTTTCAATTTTCCGTCTAAGGAGCTCTCATACTTGGAGTTCCCCCACGGTTTGTTTCACATATCATCAAAGGATCCTAGTCCATAGAACCTGGAAGGAGACCTACAGATCATCATAAGCCAACCTACTCATTTCACAGAGGAGGAAACTGAGAGCCCAGGTTAAGAAGCCCTGACATAGATGGTGGTGCTTGACCTGAGTTTTGAAGGAAACAGGAGATTCCAAAAGGAGGAGGTAGAGGAAATAGATTGTGGGAATCAAACAGGAGATTCCAAAAGGAGGAGGTAGAGGAAATAGATTGTGGGAATCAAGATAATTTGTGAAAAGGAATGGAGTTGGAAGATGGAAGATAGAGGATGGACCATCACATGTGCAGTGTATAAGGGAGGTCAATATGACTGGAAAGCCAACTGTGAGGAATCAGTTGGCCAGTCAACAAGCTTTCTTAGGGGCTTACTATGTGCTAAGTACTAGGGAAGGGAAAGGTAAGAAGGGCCCATATTGTGAAGGGCTTTCGATGCCAAACTGAGAAGCTTATATTTGATCCTAGAAAGAGTCAATCACTAGAGATTACTGGCTAGAGGGAAATGAAAAGATCAGACCTGCATTTTAGGAAGGTCATTTTGGCAACTCTGTGGAGGAAGATAGAGGACAGCCTAGTAGGGAAAGCTGTTGTAGCTGTCCAAGAGGGAAGAGATGAGCCACTGAACTAAGGCGTTGGCTACATGAGTGAAGAGGAGGGAATGTACATGAATGATGCCCATGCTTACCTTCATAGATACAGGAATGTCCTTCTTCAAGGCTCTCTCCAGAGTCTGCAGCATCTGGGAGCTCTGGAGAAGAAGCATCTTGAGCAAATGCTCAGTGAAGCTGTCAGAGGAATTTCCAAAAGGGAAGAGGGAGAGAGACAGAGGCAGACATGTGAAAAGAGAGCCTCGTTTCCTGGCCCCCCTTTATCTCACTCAGTGAGATGCCAGCTGGAGCGTGGCATGCCTGGAGCGTGGTGTGCCTGGAGCGTGGTGTGCTTGGAGCATTGGCGTGCCTGGAGCGTGGCATGCCTGGAGAGTGGCATGCCTGGAGCGTGGCATGCCTGGGGCAGCTTCCCTGTGCTGGCTCTGCTCTCTGTTCATTGGTACCCCACAGGGCTCTAAGCTACCCCCACTTCTCTCTGTGGACCAGTGCTCTAAATTCAGGCCCTCATTTGAAAGAACATAATGTCTCCTTTGCCCTCACCCACCTGTTCCTGTTGCTGTTACCGAATATTTAAAAAGGACTTTGTTAGGAAACCAGAAAAGGGAACAGTAATTGGGTAACTGGAGGAGTTATTGGAGAGGATATAATCACAAGTTAACAGTTAACAGTTTGAACGATTATTCTAGGCTTTTGGCCAGCTCCAAGACCTCATCCAGTTGCTTTAGTGGCATCTTCTTATTAAATAATGCTTCTCAGTTTGCCTTTGATCCCAGCCCCAAAAGGCATGGATTGGGATGGACCACTATCTGTCACCATCTTGTAGAATCTGACCAATAATAGTAGTAATAATAATGCCTGACCTCTATATAGCATTTTATGGATTACAAAGCACTTGACATAAACCTATTAGCTGAGGACTGAAACTAGCATTGCTTCCATCGGATAAACCATAGTTCATAAGCCTAGAGCTGAAAGGAACTTCAGAGGTTATCTACTTCAATGCCATCATTTTACAGAGAAGGAAACTGAGACTTGGGGAGATTAAGTGACTTAAAGGTCATCCAAGCTCTAGAAGTGGAATTTGAACACAGTCCTTTGATTCCAGAACCAATGTATCATATACTCCCCCTGGTTTGATATTTACATGAATGAGGCTAGTGCTACAGCTATTATTGTACCCATGTTAAAAATAAGCAAACCAAGGCCAAGAGAAGATAAGTAAATCCCAGTGCTAGTAACTGGCAGAAGTCCTGCTCTCTCTCTCCTCCTTACCCCATCCCCCCACCCCCCCACCCCCGAAAAAGGCTGACGCCCTAATTAATTCCCTGTCTCAGAGAAAGGAGTCATTGTTCCTATTGGATTATTTGGCTAAACGGCTCCCTTCATATCACCTCTCCAGTGAGTCAATAGGATTTATTAAGGGAGTACTGTGTGCAAGGCATTGTGCTAAAAGCTGAGATCACAAAGAGATGCAAAATCACAAAGCCAACCAGTAGAATGTTGGGAGGTCAACACTGATGGTAGGAGAACGGGTATAACAAAAAGACTTAGACAATATCCATAGAGAACAGAAGGAAGAGGAAGTTTCAAGGGGCTGAGGGACCAGCTTACCTGAGGTGTGTCCCCAAAGCTACAAGTGACAATACCCACAAGGGCACAGGTTGCCCAGCTATGGTCTATTATCCAGTATCTACCCCGTCTCTCGCCAGTAATTGGACAGGACTTCCCCATCACACCTGGGGATGACAGAATCACCTATGAAGTCTTCGGGCAGAAAGATTATCTGGAAGAGGGGACATAATTCTAGAAGGAAACATTTCAGAAGACCCAGGAACACCTAGCACTCAACCTATCTGTGCTGCATTAGAATTTACAAATAATTGTGTCTACTACAGCCCTGGCACATACAAAAACTGAGACTTAGAGAGAAAATGTGGCTTACCCTCCCACTCTAATAGCTGGTGAGTAGTGGAACAAGGTCTTCTGACCAATAGTTCTATAATTTCTACACTCTACTGCCTGGTCTATTAAATCAGGTCAGATAGGTGGTCGAGCCTGATGTTAGGAAGACTCATTCATCTTCCTGAGTTCAAATCTGGCCACAGGTACTTACTAGGTGCATGAGTAGCAGGCGAGTAGTTCTGGTCCCTCAGGCACTTGAGCCTTTTTCTAGAACAAGACCTTCCTTCTGCTGTGTCTGGATCTTGTGTATGCCTTTTTTATTACACCTATTGTTTCCCCATTAGTGGTGAGCTCTTTACTACATCCTGTTTACCTCAGTTTCCTCATCTCTAAAATGAGTTAAGGAAGGACGTGGCAAACCACTCTAGTATCTTTGCCCAGAAAATCCCAAGTGGGGTCACAGAGAGTTGGATACGGCTGAACAACAGTGATAATTATATAATACTATATTACAATAATTTGCCGTAAGTGATCTTATAGAAGTCATAGGTGTGAGGTGATGTAAGACCAGAGATGGGACAAATATCCTTGGTTTTCATATGGGAAGAAAAGGTGGATTGATTAGTCATAACTGACCTGTTTTCAAAGTGTTTTTGCATTTGTTTCTTCTCCTCCCATTGGATCAAATAGGTTCTCTGACTTTTAGGGTCTAGCCTAGAAGTATCATCTCTAGGCTGTATCTAATAGCTATACTGAGGACCTCCCACTCTCTTAATTAGTATTCCTCAAGTTCACCTACCAGTGACCCAAGGAGAGAAGCCATCTTTTTTTTTTTTAACTCTCTCACCTGAATAGATTTCTTGCCTCCAAGTGTATTTTCCTTCCACAATAGTCCAAATTCTCAAAGTAGTATCATAAATGTCTTCCAAGTATTATTATTTCATTTGATCCTCACCCTATAAGGTGGGTACAATTATTATCCCCATTTTTCAGATGAGAGAACTGAGGCTCAGAGCGATTCAGTGGCTTGATCAATAAATGCTTTGTTACCTCAATGTGATGGGGTCCTTGTGATGTATATATGTCTGTAGTATCAATCTGTAACATCAGTTTGTAAATGGGGTGCTTTGGGATTTATGTCTGTAAAATCAATTTGTAAAAGCAGTCTGTAAGATCACATTTCCACACCCCCCAGCCTCAGAGCATGACTCTTCCCCTTCCCCCTTCCAGCACTCTGCCCAGCAACAACTCATGACCTGTTTATCTCTGCTTGAAACAATAAGTTATGTAAATGTTATCTCCCTTAGTTAGAGTGGCCAGCCCCACCATAAATTCTTCAATACCTTATCTATAGTGTAACTCCTTAGTCAATTATATACCCACACTGTCTCTGATGACCTTGATGGGTGACAGACTGGGCACTCTTTAGTGACGTGTCAGGCCGAAAACCACACCTCCAGCTAGCCCCCCCTTGAGCTATTTCCCAGTGAATCATGGGCAATACACCTGTACAGTTGATATTAAAAGTGTATGGTCCTTTGAGCACTGACCACTCCTTAACTCCTCCCTGAGCCCACCCTTACTCACCTAGTTAGCATAATTGACACCTTAAAACTATGCCTGTGACCCCTGGAAGTTTGCAGGTTCCATAGGAATCTAGCCCGCTGTTCTCTACAGCGTAACAATAAACTTTACAATTTCGGCTTCAAAGTTTGCTCGAGCCTGGTGAATTCCTTCCAGACTGGATGCCAGGGTGGATCCCTGGCAGAACCGCTTACCCTCCCCCCCTCCTTATCACCCTTCCCTCTTCAAATGGATTATAATGGGATCCTGGAGTAACCTTTCACCCACATGTGGAAAACCTAAATGCAAACTACATTCTGAGACTTTTTAGAATAAAGTAAAAAATGTGCTTAATGAGCCAAAGATATATATGATTTTTTTTGGTAACCTCCAGGATTGAACCCGGTCTATGTGATTCCATAGCATGGGACACTGGACTACCGGGTTTCACCTTTCTCTAGAGCCAACTTTGTTTCTGTGGCCAAGAAAAATGATCTTAAAAATTCCACTCTGTATTTGATTGAGATCTGCTAATTATAGGCTTATGTTATTTTATCCCCACTCAGTGGAAAGATGCAAGAGAAAACCCTCACTGAGAAAACAACCTACCTGGAGAAAAGCTGACCTTGTATGATTATAGGAATTAGGAAGGAATAGGAAGGAGAAGATTTTACAGAAAGCATGGAATGTCTCTCTTTGAAACTGAGTTCTCAGCACGATTCTTCAAGAATACTGTCTGGTTAGCTTTTCTTCCTAAAAATCTAGGTAGACCCAGAAGATTCTATACTATTTACCTTTCACCAAGTGGTCACACATTAGTGCTCAGGTTTAATAATTATGAAGAGTGGATAACTTGATTCTGTTATAGTCCTGGACTGGGGGCAGAAGCAAGTTGAACTCTTGGATCCTTAACCTCTACACAGAGATCATGACTATTGGTTTGATCTTTAATTATCACAGAAAGAGAGAGCTGGTAAGGACCTTAGGAGGCAACTTACACAGCCCTTTATTTTAGACAGATAGATAAATTGAGCCCCACAGAGGTTCCGTGGCTTGCCATGGCTGTGCTCTTACCACCAAACTAGGCTGCTAACATTTCTCTAGTTTAATAGAGGCAGATATGGTGTATTTTAAAAGAGTGCTGAAATCATCCATGATTCTTCTTTGTAAAATTTTACAGGTCAGTTTATTTTTTAACTTAGTTTAACCTTTGTCAATCATCTCTCTCTCTCTCTCTCTCTCTCCCCCCCCACCCTCTTTCAGGCAAACAAGTCATCTGTTTGTTGACTAAGGCTGTTTCTTGCGTTTTTTGGTCTTTTTGCTGTGGCAATCAATTTACATTAGTTTAATTTCTAGATGAAATTATAGTCAGTGTTGATATCTTTTTGGTTCTCCATTTCCCATTTTTTACATTTTCCATAACTTGTTGAAATACTTCATGGATAGATCTGTAAGAGTCTATGACTTAACTAACCTTTATAGCATTAAGGAAATTTGTGTGTTTTGATTGGGTTCAAAAAAACATCTTCAAAAGTTCAGGATGTGGTAATATTAATCATACAGCAGTTTATCTAAAAATGATCTGGGGTATTTAGTGGTCTTCACATTTTAGCGTGAGTCAGCAGGATGATGTGACTGCTCAAAGAGCTAATCGATAGATAAATCATTTAAGAAGTACTTACTAGAAGCTAGTCATTACGTTAAAAATTGAATAAGCAAGCAAGACAGTCCTTTCCTACAAGGAACTTTTGTCTTCTCAAGTGGGAGAAGACATACTATATAAAGGGGAATGGAAAAGGGGGTGGGAAACACCAGCAGTAATGCAGTCTTAGGGTATGTTAAAGACAACAGTTTCCAGGACTAAGGACGGTCTCTTTGTGCTCTGCCTTTGTTAGAAGTTCTATTCTAGACCCCGTGGCTCACTCGGGCCATTGATGAGCTGGACAGCATCCAGGGAAGGGTAACCAGAGTTGTGAGTGGCCTTGAGAACCCATTGAGGCTTATACAGTTAAAGTAACTGGGGATATTTAGTCTGGAAAAAGAGGCAAGGACATACATGAGAGCTGTGATCAAGTCTTTTGAGAACTGTCAGGTGAAGAGGGAGCTGACTTCTGTCTAGCTCCAAGAATGACATCCAGAGCTGAAAAGAGGCACATGTTGGCTTGATGAACAAATGCATAAAAACATATTTCTTAAGTTTTTACTTTGTGCTAAGCACCAAACATACATATCCAAAAGGGGTCACAGACTCTCCCCTCAAAGGACTTCGATTTGGACAGGAGGAGACGCTGCCATACAGCCAAGGGGCATTTTAATTTAGAAGTCTAGAGGGAGTTGAGTGGAGATAATTCAAGTCAACAAACATTTCTGTGCTTGTTACATGTCAGGCACTATGGCAAACTCTGGGGACACAGAGAAACACCCAAAGCTGCCCTAAGGAACAGACGTTGTAGAGTGGAAGATGACATGTAAGTGACTAAAGAGAAACAGAGCAGATGGACGGTAACCTGAAAGGGAAAGATACTGGCAGCTGAGCGGCCCCTGGAAGGGCTTCCTGCACAATGTGGGACTTGACATGAATCTTGAAGTAAGCCAGAGAAATATACAGGTGAAGGGGAGTGTTCAGAAGATAGTGTAGTGGAGGTCATGTGGGGCTGGATTAAGGGAAGAGTGAAGGTGATTAAGATATAAAAAGATGAAAGTATGGAAAGATATGGGACAGATAGGTGGCACAGTGAATAAATTGCCAGGCCAGGAGTCAAGAAAACTTAAGTTCAAATGGCCTCAGACACTAGCTGTGTGACCCTGGGCAAGTTACTTTATCCTTTTTGCCTCAGTTTCCTCATCTATAAAATGAACTGGAGAAGGAAATGGCAGATAACTCTAGTATCTTTTCCAAGAAAACCCCAAATATAATCATGAGAGATTGGAGAAAACCAAAAATGACTGAACAACAACATGGAAAACTAGGAAGAGGACAAATTATGATGAGATTTCATGTGAAATTCTATTTGACCTTGGAGGTAATAGGGAGCCACCAGAGTTAACTGAGCAGGATTTGACCAAGTTGGACCTACACTTTAGAAAAATCACCTTGGAAGCTGAGTATTTTCCAGTTCTGTTTTCATCAGGTTCAGGCTGCACTGGGCCTCTGTGGTGTGGTATTGTTTTCCTCAACTATTTTTTTTTAATTAAACAAATGCTTTATTAACTTCTGGTTTACATCATTCATTTCCACCAGATTATGGGTTACATTTCCCCCCATTTTTTCCCTACCCACCACCCCAGAATAGCAGTCCCACTAGATATCCCCTTATCCAATCTGCTCTCTCCCATATCTTCTCCCATACCGCCTTCGACTTTGCCATTAGGGCAAGGTGAATCTCTGAGCCCCACTGCCTGGACATCTTATGAAACATTTAATTTTAAAACTTCGATTTTCAGATCCATTCCCTTCCTCCCTTGTCACCCACTCCCTCTGAGAAGACAAGCAATTCAGTATGTGTTGTACATGTATAGCTATGCAAAACATTACCATAGTAGATATATTGTAAAAGACTGCTTACATTTCCCTCCCACCTGTCTCACCTCCCACCTGGTCCATTCCCTACTTTGATCCTGTCCCTCTTTGATAGTGGGTACTTCTAACCTCCCCTCTCCCCAGAATGCCCTCCCCTCCATCATCCCCCCTCTCATCCCCCTTTTCCCTACTCAGGAGAGTGAGTGAGGGTAAGATATTCCATTTAGTATGTATGTGATTCTCTCCTTGAGCCAACTTCAATGAGAATATGCTTTTGCCTTTTTGCCTTCCTGTTCTTCCCCTCCGCTTCAACTACTTCCCCTTGCCTCTTCTACATGAGATAGTTTGCCCTACCCTGTCTCTCTCCATCTCCTCTTGCCACTTTCCTCTCTCACCTCTTGACTTCACCCCTTAAGAATCATCCCTTCCTTGGGGCAGCTAGGTGGCGCAGCGAGCAGAGAGCCAGCCCTGGAGCCAGAAGGACCCGAGCTCGGATCTGGCCCCAGACACCCAACACAGAAACAAAAACCCAGCCATGTGAACCTGGGCAAGTCACCCAACCCCAATTGCCCTCCAAAAAAAAATAATAATCATCCCTTCCCATCAAATTCAACCTGTGCCCTCTATCCATGTATACCTGTGAACATATGCCATGTACCCTTCTTCAATTATTTTCATAATGAGAAAGGTTTCATCAAACGCAGTTATTGTTTTTCCATGTAGGATTGTAAATAGTCCAACTTTGATAAGTTCCTTTTGATTTCTTTTCTTTGATTGCCTTCTCAAGCATCTCTTTGTTCTTGTATCTGAATGTCATATTTTCTATTCAACTCTGGTTTTTTCATCAAGAGTGCTTGAAAGTCCTCTATTGCACTGAATGACCATATTTTCCCCTGAAACAAGATACTCAGTTTTGCTGGGTAGGTAACCCTTGGGTTCAATCCCAGCTCTTTTGCCCTCTGGAATATCATATTCCATGCCCTTCTATCCCTCAATGTAGAAGCTGCCAGGTCCTGGGCTATTTTGATTGTGTTTCCACAATATTGAAATTGTTTCTTCCTGGCTGCTTGTAGTATTTTCTCCTTGATCTGGGGATTCTGGAACCTGGCTATAATATTCCTGGGAGTTTTCTTTTTGGGATCTTTTTCAGGAGGTGATCTGTGGGTTCTTTCAACCTCTATTTTGCCCTCTGGATCTAAAACATCAGGGCAATTTTCCTTGAGAATTTCTTGAAGGGTGATTTCTACGTTCTTTCTTTGATCATGGCTTTCAGGTAGTTCAATAGTTTTTAAATTGTCTCTCCTGGATTGATTTTCCATGTCAGTGGTTTTTTCCATGAGATATTTCACATTGCCTTCTAATCTTTCTTTTGTTTGGATCTGCTTAACAGCATCTTGATTTCTCATAAAGTCATTAGCTTCCATTTGCTCCAGTCTAACTCTGAAGGAATGAATCTCCTTAGTGAGCTTTTGAGATTCTTTTTCCATCTGGCAAATTCGACTTTTTAAGGCATTCTTCTCCTCATTGCCTTTGTGAGCCTCTTTTGCCATTTGAGTTAGTCTATTTTTTAAGGTGTTATTTTCCTCAGTCAGGCTGTTGACTGTCATTTCATACTTTTCTTGCATCTTTTTCATTTCTCTTCCCAAATTTTCCCCCACTTCTCTTATCTGCTTCTTAGGGTCCTCTATGGCCTGTAGCCAGCTTGTATTTTCATTTGGGGCTTTTGGTGCAGGAGTTCTGACCTTACAGTCCTCCTCCATGCTTTGAGCCTCTTTGCCCCTAAAATAGGAGTCCAATGTTGAACTTTTCTGTTTATTTTGTTTCGTTTGCCTAGGCATGTTGCCACTTAATTACTTGATTTTTGGGCTTGTTGCCACAGTAGGACTCTGCCACCAGACAGGGGAGCTTCCGCCCAATCGGGTGTTCACAACTTCCACCAGTTGTGTGGCCTCTGTAAAGCCTCCACCCACTCTGGCAAGTTGGATACCCACCCCAGACTTCCCCCCCAGACCACAATCCAGATCCAGGCAATTTAAAGCAAAAGCGATTAACCCCCAGACTGATTGCTGGATCTTCCTACAGTTAAACTTGCAGACCAGGAGCTAGAGCCACTACTGAAGCTGCAAAATGGCTTCTGTGCAGCTGTTTCTTCAGCAGCTTTTTGCCCCCAGGGGAGGAAGCCACGTGTTCCCTAAATACTGGTCCCAAAGTCCATAGGGCACTAACCTCTCACTTTGTCCTAGGCATATCTGTGCTGATAATTCTGGAATTGCTGCAATTGCTGGTGTTCTGGCGTTCCACCAGCTGGCTGAAGGCTCGGCCGCCCTGGGGCTGAACCGCACACCTGGGCTCAGCTCTGCAGGCTGCTCTGTCGGTTCCCAGCGCGCTGTGCTGCCTGCTCTCAGAGCGATGCGCTGGCCGCTCCCTGCAGGGCTGCTGGGCTGTCCTCAGCAGGAGGTTAGCTTCTCTGTGCCGTTCTGTGGGTGCTGTGGCTCCAGAAGTTGTTCGGAGCTCCCTTTCACATTGTTTGAAATTTGTGTGGGGCAGAGCACATTGGAAAGGCTGTTTCTACTCCGCCATCTTGGCCGTTTTCCTCAACTATTAAATAGGATCATAACTTTTATGTGCAGGCATCATAATAGAATGGGTGGAGGAGACGCCCTTAAATCCAAAGGAAGATTGAGTTCTGCTTCTTCCTCATCCTGGGCAAAGGCCCTTAACTTCTCCAAGACTCTCTAAGGCTTTCAGTTGGGAGCAGATGCTGAAATCTGTGGGTAAGGGTGGGAGTTTCACAGGAAGCTTCCTATACCCATAGCATTACAGGACCAGTTTGAAAAAAGCAAATAGCTTAAATATTCTACCTCACAAGGTCATTCTGAAGAAAGTATTTTGCTAACCTGAACACCCCAATCAACAAAGCTCTTTTTAAGATTAATGTAAAATTACAAAAGTAGGTGTTTAGTTGAAGATGGAGCTTTATGGTGATGGAGAATGTGTGGGAAGATGACTGGATTTGCCCATCTTCCAAATCCAGTCCAGACAGCATGTGGAGGGATGGAAGATTTGGAGTTGGGAGGAACATCAAGAGTCATCTAATTCAACTCCCTCATTCTACAGAGGAAGAAACTGAGGTCCAGGGAGGTTGTGACTTGTCCAAGGTCACACAAATAGGAAGCAGTGGAGAGTTGAGATTCAAATGCAGTTTCTCTGGCCCAAACCCAGTTTAATAAAGAAAAAGTTTTCCCCAGTACCTGAAGGCTGGGTAAAGGAAGTGTTATCTGCTGCTGGAGGGCTTTTCTCTTCTACACTGGGTTGGCCTCTACACAGACAAGTGTAAGTGCTTTGTGCCAGGGAGTCTGGAATCCTGATGGGGCAGGACAGACTTCCTGGGCACTGGCAGGGCCACGGGTCAGGATGGGAGAAAGTTGTCACAGGTCACAGAGATGGTATGGAACTGGGCAGAGTCCAGAATCAGCCAGGCTGGTGTTATCATGGTTATCAGAACTTGAACCAATGAGGGTCACAGTAGCTGAACAGGGCCAGGGCAGGTGGGCTACAGGCTTGGCAGGGAGCCTAAAATTGGATGTAAATAGCAGAGCCAACAAAGGTCAAATGAGAGACAAGGGAAGTCAACTGGTTTCAGACAGGTTGAGAAAGGAAGGCTGGTTGATCATGGCATTACAAAGAATTCCAAGGACCATCAGCAGTTTCCCACTTGAGAACAAGGTCTTTTTCCCCACCTTGGATAGCTCAGAGTCACCTAGTAGAATCCACTGTTAGATTTGAACTCTGGGCCTTAAAGGACTTTGGAGGCTAGGATCCTCATCTGGGGAGACATACAGAAACACATAGAAAAAGAGGAGACAGAGAGACAGAAGACCAGAGAAATATGGAGATACAGAACCAGAGACAGAGATAGAAATACCAACAGAGAGAACTAGTATAATGGCAAGAGGGCTGGCTCAGAAATCAGAGGACCTGGTTCGGATTTCACCTCTACTGCTTATCATTCACATGAACTTGGGGAGGCTACTTCACCCCTCTGGGCCTCAGTGCTACAGGGGAAAAAATTAAATGTATATCACTTCAAATTAAAAAAAAAGATGGTATCTATATTAGTGGACTATCTAAGGCTTAAAATTTAACTTTTAATTATATGTTATATTAATTATATTATATAATTATATTAATTTTAATGTTCTACTAGCAGATGCACAAAATGACCCCGATTCCTGCCCTTAAATACAACAAATTTACAGTAAGAAATGGGGTCAAACCCCTAAAGGCTTTTTATTCTAGAATTTTTGGAAAGTTGAGTGTGAAAGTAAAAATATTCTCCATTTTAAGGATCTTACAAATTCCATGACTTAGAATTTCATTAAAGTCATAATGAAATGTTCTGCATGGGACAACAGATATCAGGAAGCTAGATGGTACAGTGCATAGAGCCTAGAGTCAGGAAGGTGAGTTAAATATCCCTAGCTGTGTGTCCCTGGGCAATTTTCCTCATCTGCGAAATGATCTGGAGGAGGAAATAGCAAACCACTCCAATGTCTTTGCCAAGAAAACCCCAAATGGGGTCACAAAGAGTCAGACATGACTGAAAAGCTACTAAACAACCACAACAAAAAATGTATCATATCTACACAAGACCACTGAATGTCATGGGCATTAGTAACAGATGAAAGAAAACCACATAAGTTTATGGTTAAATGAGTAAAATATCTAGTTATATATTCTGTGAGTCCAAGATTGTAAACCACTCTTACCTATAGAAAGTTCTAACGACAGTATTTGGGATGGGGACTCTTGTTGGTACATCTGTTGTTTAAAAATGTGAAATTAATGTCAATATTTGTGAGAGGTTGGGCCAAACTATTATATTTACAAAAATGGCACAAAAGTGAATTCAACAGTCTATGCATCTGCATATTTCACATTTTCAAAAGCTAAAGTATTCTAACTGCAGGACACCCCCTCCTCCCCACCAAAAAAAGCCAACTTCAAAAGGCAGCTAAGAAAAAAAAAAGAAAAAAAAACTTCACAAAAGGTTACACCAGAATGTGCAAATACTGCCCAAGTCAAATTCTGTTCTTAAATCTGAGAAGGTTTAAGGCCATTCAAATTGAAGAGCAGAGATAGAAATCTTTCAGAATCCTACTGTGTGTATGTGTGTTTTCATTTTAAATACATGATCTAATAACTTTTGGTCTTAAGCCTCTGTAATACAAAAGCAGACAGAAAAAGAGGTAATACAATAGATGATAGTAAATAATACAAATAAAGCTATATTGAGATGAATAAAGAAAGCCAAAACAGGGAAACTACAAAGCTTGCTTATTGCTTGCTGGAACCACTCTACCCTAAGAAATAGGTAATATATACATTTATTTTCAAGTAGATGAGTTTACATGGCTTTAGCACATCCCTATCATCACTGAATTATTCAGTTAGTCCAAAGTACTACAAATTTATTCTTTTTTAAAAATTTAATTTGATATTTTTGCTACATTTGAAATTCGGAATTGTCTCCCTCCCACTCCACACTGCACTAGAGAAGGCTGCCACTTGATACATATTCATAAATATATGTAAAACAACACTATGCTTCTATTTTTCTCATTCATAGGTCCTTTGTAGTTGATTTGAGTATTTATGTTACTTGAGAATAACTTGGTTTGGGGCGGCTAGGTGGCGCAGTGAGTAGAGCATCAGCCCTGGAGCCAGAAGCACCTGAGTTCAGATCCGGCCTCAGACACTTAACACACACACAAAGAAAAAAAACCTAGCCTTGTGACCTTGGGCAAGTTACTTAACCCCAATTGCTTTAAAAAAAAAAAAATTCAGTAAAAATTTGGACTTGAATATTAAAACAAATGCATAGTAAGAAAAGAAAAAGAAACATATTATAAACTTATATATTAAACTTAAATATAAAATAAGAAAGGAAAAAATGTCATGTACGCAGAACTATAAGAGAAGATTCAAAATATATAGCAATAAATTTCTTTTTCAAGAAAGTCTATAAATTAAAACTACATATTACGTTGAAAGCTATCCATCTTTGCTTTGCTTTCTTGTAGGTTTTCTTTTGTTCTCCCCACCCCCCCACCCCACCCCCTTCTTCTCCCTCCTCCCCACCCAGGCTACAATTACGCACAGATATTTTTATTTAAGGATATTGATATATACATATATAATACATACATACATATAGAAACATGTACTTTTCCTAAGAGATTCTACTCCAAATCTTAATTTTTTTTTATATTTGTACCCATCTCTTATTTCTTATCCTTCCTGACTCCTCTACTTTACTTCTACCCACCACCTTGCCCCTGCCCCAGGATCTCCCCCTCATCCTCCTATTCCCCAAAATTTAAACATCCTCTAATTAAATCTCTATTAAATCCTCTAATTTAAACATCCTCCCTTATCCTCTCCTTCTACCCTGTCCCCTTAGTATTTTATTTCTTTCTAAATTTAGAAGACTTACATACACTTATATATGTATATACATATACATACATACACATATATATGTATTTATATATATATATATATACACACACATATACACACACACACACATCATCTAGTTGTATATTCTGTGAGTCCAAGATTGTAAACCACTCTTACCTATAGAAAAGTTCTAACAACAGTATTTGGGGTGGCAACTCTTTATGGCACATCTGTTGTTTTAAAATGTGAAATTAATGTTAAGATTTGTGAGAGGTTGGGCCAAACTATTATATTTATAATATATATATATATATATATATAGTTCCCTCTTGAACCTATTCCTGATAAAAGTAAGTTTCCAGAACTAACAACCCTCCACTTCTAATTCCTGTGTCATTTCTTCCTCTCACACTTTATTTGTATAATTACTCTTTTTAGTTGTTCCTAAACAGTTTTACTTTTTAAAGCCAAATAATACCCATCAACTCCAATCTTTCTTATCTAATGCCCAATTACTAATAACAATCTTAGACATACATAAAAGGTAAACAGTCTGTCCTTATTGAGTTCCTTGTAATTAGTATTTGGTGCATACCTTATATTTCTGTTTGCTCTTGTATGACAAAGTTCAGGTTTTTATTTTATTTTAACAAATGCTTTATTAACTTCTGGTTTACATCATTCATTTCCACCAGATTTTGAGTTACAATTTTTCCCCATTTTTTCCCTACCCACCAGCCCAGAATAGCAGTCCCACTAGATATCCCCTCATCCAATCTGCTTTCTTCCATATCTTTTCCCATACCCCCTTCAACTTTGTCATTAGGGCAAGGTGAATCTCTGAGCCCCAATGCCTGAACATCTTATCCCCCAATTACATGCAAAATAGTATTAATAATAGTATTTATATACATTTGAAATATTTAATTTTAAGACTTCAAATTTCAGATCCATTCCCTTCCTCCCTTGTCACCCACTCCCTCTGGGAAGATAAGTGATTCAGTATGTATTGTACATGTATAGCTATGCAAAACATTACCATAGTAGATATATTGTAAAAGACTGCTTATATTTCCCTCTCACCCATCCCAACCCCAACCTGGTCCATTCCCTACTTTGATCCTGTCCCTTTTTGAAAGTGGGTACTACCAACCCCCCCCCCCCAAGAATGCCCTCCCTTCCATCATCCCCCCTCTCATCCCCTTCCCCCTACTCTCCTGCAGGGTGAGATATCCCATTTAGTATGTATGTGATTCTCTACCTGAGCCAAATTCAATGAGAATAAGGTTTTGCCTTTTTGCCTTACTGTTCTTCCCCTCCCCTGAAACTACTTCCCCTTGCCTCTTCCACATGAGATAGTTTACCCTACCCTGCTTCTCCCCATCTCCTCTTGTCACTTTCCTCTCTCACCTCTTAACTTCACCTCTTAAGTATCATCCGTTCCTACCAAATTCAACCTGTGCCCTCTATCCATGTATACCTGTAAACATATATACACACATTCACATATGTATTCATATGTCCATATACCCTTCTTCAATTATTTTCATAATGAGAAAGGTTTCATCAGACACAGTTATTGTTTTTCCATGTAGGAATGTAAATAGTTCAACTTTGATAAGTTCCTTTTGATTTCTTTTCCCTGATTACCTTCTCAGGCATCCCTTGCTTCTTGTGTCTGAATGTCACATTTTCTATTCAACTCTGGTTTTTCCTCAAGAATGCTTGAAAGTCCTCTATTCCTCTGAATGACCATATTTTCCCCTGAAACAAGATACTCAGTTTTGCTGGGTAGGTGACCCTTGGCTTCAATCCCAGCTCTTTTGCCCTCTGGAATATCATATTCCATGCCCTTCAATCCCTCAGCGTAGAAGCTGCCAGGTCCTGTGCTATTCTGATTGTGTTTCCACAATATTGGAATTGTTTCTTCCTGGCTGCTTGGAGTATTTTCTCCTTGATCTGGGAATTCTGGAACCTTGCTATAATATTCCTAGGAGTTTTCTTTTTGGGATCCTTTTCAGGAGGCGATCTGTGGATTCTTTCAACCTCTATTTCCCCCTCTGGGTCTGAAACATCAGGGCAATTTTCCTTCAGAATTTCTTGAAGGGTGATTTCTAGGTACTTTCTTTGATCATGGTCTTAAGGTAGTCCAATGATTTTTAAATCATCTCTCCTGGATCTATTTTCTAGGTCAGTGTTTTTTCCAGTGAGTTATTTCATGATGCCTTCTATTTTTTCATTTGGTCGTATCTGTTTAACAGTATCTTGATTTCTTAAAGTCACTAGCTTCCATTTGCTCCAGTCTAATTCTGAAGGAATGATTCTCCTCAGTGAGCTTTTGAGATTCTCTTTCCATCTGGCAAATTTGGCTTCTTAAGGCATTCTTCTCTTCATTGCCTTTCTGAGCCTCTTTTGCCATTTGAGTTAGTCTATTTTTTAAGGTGTTGTTTTCCTCAGTCAGGCTGTTGACTCTCATTTCATATTTTTCTTTCATCTTTCTCATTTCTCTTCCCAATTTTTCCCCCACTTCTCTTATCTGCTTCTTATGGTCCTCTATGGCCTGTAACCAGCTTGTATTTTCATTTGGGGCCTTTGGTGCAGGAGTTCTGACCTCACAGTCCTCCTCCTGTTCCATGCTTTGATCCTCTTTGCCCCCAAAATAGGAGTCTAAAGTTGCATTTTTCTGTTTATTTTGCTTCCTTTGCCTAGGCATATTGCCACTTAATTACTTGATTTGGGGGCTTGTTGCCACAGTAGGACTCTGCCACCAGACAGGAGAGCTTCCATCCCAAACGTGGGGTCTTCACAACTTCCGGAGGTTGGGTGGCCTCTGTAAAGCCCCTACCCACTCTGGCAAATTGTATACCCACCCCAGACCTACCCCCAAGACCACAATCCAGATCCAGGCAGTTTAAAGCAAGAGTGATTAACCCCCCAGACTGATTGCTGGGTCTCTCTACAGTTTGCAGACCAGGAGCTGGAGCTGCCACTGATGCTGCAAAATGGTCTCTGTGCTGCATTTCCTCAGCAGCTTTTTGCCTCCAGGGGAGGAAGCCGACACATTCCCCAAATACTGGTCCCAAAGTCCATAGGTCACTAACCTCTCACTTTGTTCCTAGGCATATCTGTGCTGATAATTCTGGAATCACCACAGCTGCTGGTGTTCTGGGGTCCCTCCAGCCAGCTGCTGGCCCGACCACTGGCCCGGCTGCCCTGGGGCTAGAACCTCAGCTCAGGCGGGCCTGGGCTTGGCTCTCAGAGGGCTGTGCTGTCGGTTCCCAGTGCGCTGTGCTGCCTGCTCTCAGAGTGCTGTGCTGGCCAATCGCTGCAGGGCTGCTGGGCTGTCCTCAGCAGGAGCCTAGCTTCTCTGTGTCATTCTGTGGGTGCTGGGTCTCCAGAATTTGTTCAGATTCCCCTTTTACATTGTTTGGAAGTGGTGTG
This sequence comes from Gymnobelideus leadbeateri, assembly GCA_011680675.1. Classification (NCBI taxonomy): domain Eukaryota; kingdom Metazoa; phylum Chordata; class Mammalia; order Diprotodontia; family Petauridae; genus Gymnobelideus; species Gymnobelideus leadbeateri. Next base: position 1,244 of record WOXC01004412.1, on the reverse strand, counting down.
GGGCAGAGCACCTTGGAAGTGCTGGATCTTGGCTCTGCTCCCTCCACTCTTTTATAGATGCCGTGTGATCCTCACTGTAGTTCCTCAATATTTGAATTGTTTCTTTTTGGCTGCTTGAAGAATTTTTTCCTTAATCTTGTAATTCTGGAATTTGGCTACTATATTTCTTTGAGTTTTCAATTTGGGATCTCTTTCAGGAGGAGTCCAGAGAATTCTTTCGATAACTATTTTGTCTTGTGAGTCCAGGATCTCGGGACAGTTTTCTTTGACAATCTCTTGGAGGATGTTGTCTAGGCTTCTTTTTTCCTCATGGCTTTCTCGTAGACCAATAATTCTTAAGTTGTCTCTCTTGGATCTCTTCTCTAGGTCAGTTATTTTTCCAGTAAGATATTTTACATTTTCTTCCAATTTTTCAATCGTCTTATTTTGTTTGATTGACTCTTGCTGCATAATAGAGTTCTGAGTTTCAATTTATTTGAATCTAATTTTTAGCGAATTATAGTCTTCAGATATTTTTTGAAGGTCCTTTTTTAGGGAGGTATTTTCTCCAATTACTTCATTAATTTTACTTTTGAGACTTTTTTCCAAGTTGGTCACTGCCTCCCTGATTTGGTCTTTAAAATCTTTCTTAAGCTCCTCTAAGAATGCTATTTGAGCTTGAGACCAGTTTATATTTTCTTCTGTGGTCTCAGGTGTGTGTAGAGAGTCCATATTGTCCTGTGTATTTGGTTGTTCTTGATCCACTCCCAAGCCTGAGGCTATTTCCATTAACTTGGGATTTCAGTCTGGGTGGGGGATTTATCTTTGGGTTTTCTACTTCATGAGGGAGGGATGGGAGGATTGGAGACTTTGCCATTCTAGCCCCTGTATTATACAGGCAGGCAGTTTCTAAACTTCCAGGCTGGAGGCCAATCACTGCAGGGGAAGCTGCTATCTCTGCTGGGGGCCCGACTCTCTTACCTGGCTCCAATGATTGCTCCTGTCCCCTCGTGAGATGAAGGCAAGATGACTGCAATTTCTCTTTACTAAGTCTGCCGGCTGGGGCTTCTTCTCTCTATGGTGTAGTCTGCTTGTCTGCTCTTAAGTCTGAGCTGTGCAGACCCCACATGTTCTCTTTATCCTAGGCATGTCTGTGTTGATGATTCTGGAATTGCCAAAGCTGCTGGTGTACTGGGGTCTCTCCAGCCAGCTGCTGGCCCGGCTGACCTGGGGCTAAAACTGAGGCTTACTCAGATTTTATATAG